>WBNM01045313.1:202255-266815 GCA_013399055.1 Ramphastos sulfuratus | reverse complement strand
TTAAACAGCACTGGTCCCAGCACTGACCCCCCAGGGATGCCACTTGTCACTGTTCTCCAGGTGGACATTGTACCCTTGATCACCCTCTCTGCGTGCAACCATCCAGCCAATTATCCAGCAGTGCTCCGCCCACCAAGTCCATGTTTTTCCAGTTTGGTGACCAGGATGTCATGTGGGACAGAGTCAAATGCCTTACTCAGGTCCAGGTAGATGACACCAGTTGCCCTTCCCTTGTCCACTGTCGCTGTGACTTCATCATAAAAAGCCACCAAATTTGTCAGGATTTCTCATGAAAACCTGATGCACTAGAGAAATTGGCTAGCTCTGTGTTGTGAGATGTTGTTTTTGGTTGGTTTTTTTTTTCCCCAAAATGCTCTCAGTAAGCAATGCAAGCCTGTGTAACCATTGTTAAAAGCATCCCATTAAGGGACTGCAGCTCTAGGACACACGGGTGTCATCAAACAGCTGAGGTGCAGTAATACAGGCTAGTTTATACATGACAAATACTGACAAGCTCAATGCATAGCAGCTACAAGAACTTGCTATTACCAAGCAGCAACTTGGGCTGATGACACACAGCTAAATACTGAAAACCATGTAAAGCCTGAGAAAGAGCATTTTTTTCCCTGCAGTTTGTGCTCATTAGGGCCTGTGTGTCCACTTAAATGAATCCTAAGGGAGCATTCACTTCTTATAGCAAATATTTTGCCCTTGTCTCTTCAATTTCTTCCCTTCTTGTCTTGAAGCAGTATTTTTTCAGCTAATCTCTGATCCCAAACTATGTGTATGTGTACTTTTCCCCTTCTCCTCCTCAGTTCCCTTGATGCCATTAGTTCATGCAGGGAGCAATTTGTGCTCCACAGACAGAGCTGAGTTGTTGGGTACCCCAAAAATCCCCAAATGACTGTAGAGGGGCAGCATTTCCCTGCTGTCACACAAGCTTCCCTTCACCCTGCTGCCAGAAGATTTTTGAACCTGAGCAACTGGGCTGCCAATTCCAGGCATAGCTGATGATTCTGTGCAAGTATTTTCTGTGCAGTCATCACCAACCAAACTGATTCTGACCAAGATAACTGTGATGCTCTAAAGACGTCAGCTTCTGCCCTATCAGCCTGTTTCAGACCATCTCTGAAAGAACACAGTTAATCTTTAGAGACTTCAGGAAATCTTCGTACAATGAATACTGCAGACATGGGTAAATTATCTTCAGTTGCATTTGCTTTTCTAAGATTTGGAATGTGAGGTTGATTCTTTAAAGCCAAACTAAATACAGAATTGCACCCTACTAACAATTCTGGTCATTTTGCAGCTATCAAGGGAAATCATAGAAGCTTATTTTCTTCATTTTCAGTCATTCTACGTTTTTTGTACCAGTCTCAAACCATTTGCAGCCTGACCTAGAGCAATTTCCAAGACCAGATACTAGCAACCTCTAGTCCAGATCTCATCATATGGAAATTCCTGCCTAAAAATGTCAGCAGTATAACCTGAGAAAAGGATACAGTTTGCCTTGAGTATTTAAAATACACTTCTTCATGTAGCTGTGATTTGCCTTTCAATTCTCTGTACTCTACAGCAAATTTCTGAAACTTACTGTAGCTCTTCTGTGAAGAACTAGATTTTGCAGAGTAATCTTCTCTTAAAGAGTATACAGCTGTCCAGGTGAACCCTTCTGGTACATTCTCTCACTCTACAACATGTACACAACGATTTGGTTCCTCTGATTTCCAGTGGTCCCCTTGAGTATGTATTTCTCTTGTCATGTTTCAAGTTAGTGTCCTATTGTAGGAAAAGGTCATTTCTGGATGTTTTTCTCTCTTCATGTTTGTTCTTTTTCACTTTCTCTGTCTCACTGCAGCTCCTACATCTGAGTCATCAGCAGCTTTGTGTTAATGGGGATTATACAGAATCTCATGTGTAAACTTTGAGCTCTGAGTCATTCAAATGCTAAACCCTCTGTTGTCCCTATCTCCTGAGGACTGCAGAGAAATCTCTCCCAGACACGCTCTACCCAAATACATACTGTCTTGCTGGACAAACCCTATTCCTTCTACACTGATTTTGTCACTGCTGCCTGAAGAGAACTTTGTGACCAGTTGTACTTTTAATAGGTCAGTGTGTGTGTATCTGGGAGAACAGTAAGTAACATGTTCATCATGTAAAACAGTTGGGGTTTTGGGGTTTTTTGGGGTTTTTTTGTTGTGTTTTTTTTCCCCTGGATTGTGAAAGAGATAAAGAAAGGCTGTTCTTTCTTTGCTACTTCATGTTTCATCTCTTTGCTTTTCAAAGTCATTAAGTAGAACAAGGGATTGTCCATTTCTCCAGAATACTTTGGTCCGTTTAATGTGCTGCCTGTGAGACACTCAATGGAATGCTCACTGCTTCACTTCTGAAGACTAACGATCATGTTCTCCCCATGGCCCAGAGAGTATCACAATAACTTGCTTTTTGTCTTCATTTACTCCCCTCCCCCCAAATCTTTTGTCATAAAACTTTTGCATTTATATACCCTCTCTATATGTAATTTTGTCCATCCAAAGTCCCTCATAAAGTCTTTCAATTGCCTTCTCTGTGAGACATCATGAGTAAACAACTTTCCCTAGTTGCAAAGGGAGGATAATCAAGAGGCAGAGAGCTGCATAAGTGGCCCCAAATGAGTCTTCAGCAGAGCTAGGAATAGAACCCTACTGTTGCTGCCCTCCACTAGCTGAGCCAGATTACTTCTCTTACTTTCTAATGAAGTAAGACAATGAAAAATTTTCAGTGAAACTATGAATGACATAGCTCATTTTCCTAGCTCTGTGTCTTCAAGATATTTCTGCAGTAAGTGCAAGCCTCTAAAGGTAATGCTACTGTCTGCAAAGCACAACCAATACCAGATGAACAATGGCTTAATAAGCTATGGAACACACTGATAGTTCTGGTACTTCAAGTGGTAGACACAAGGCTGAAGCAAGTTCATTAAACATATGCAATTTCCCCATCACCAAAACTGCTTTCCAGCCCGAGCCTCTTTGTCTCTTTCTTCCTCAGAGAAGAAAAACAATATACCTGCTGGCTGATGTTATCTTTGATAAATTCCCCCAGAAGAGAATGGAACGAATCCACAAGTTTAGCTTCTAGGAGGCCAGAACATTAGTCAAAGGTGGATAATACTCAGCAGAGTTTTGTGGAAAGGTGGATTGATACCAGTTACACTGTGCTCTTCCTGGAAAGCATACAACTTTCCAAACCTTAGGGCCAAACTGAAACAGAATCACAGAATCAGAGAATATATCTGGTTGGAAGAGACCTCCAAGATCATCCAGTCAAGCTTATATCATCTAGTCTGAGCTATGGAGGTACCATGGCTGGTAATCACTGAAAGTTCGCAATGAGTAAGGCTGACAAACCTGCATTACAAGCTACTAAACAAAAGTCGTCTTACCACACCTTTGCTGAGGCACTTTTTATCTTCTGTAGGCTGAGAAGTGACACCCCTTCAACATGCAGGAAGGCTGAGGGCTAGAAAATGAAGTTCACATGGGATTCATGCACATTGTTAAGGGACCACATGGAAAAGCTGTTGAGGCTTTTCATGTTGACCTGCTTTGGACCAAAGGAAAAAAAAAAATTTCCTCCTCTCCTCTTTTTTAGTAAGTAATGAGTCCCTAAGCATTCTATTATAGCTGCTGTAAGTCTTGTGAAAAGCCAATATGATACAGGGGCTACATAGAATTTCTTCGCATTTGTCATTTGACTACTCGCATTAGCAGGCTGGAGAAGGAATTCTTGTATATCCAAGCCATATAAAACCCCAACAATCAGGTACTACAGCTATTTTACTCTACTTTACCTGTCATTATGTCTGATCCACACGCTTCAGGCAAAAATATCTGCACTACAGTTGGTCTCCTCAGAGGTTTGTGCTCCCTTTATGCATTGTCTCAGACAGTAGATAGAAAATGTTTCTAGTTATACCCGACATTGGAGGTATTTCTGTTTTCTGTTAATATCCTGAAAGCTGCAAGATTCAGTCCCTTCTGGAGGAAAAGGAAATTACAGTTATTACTGCATATTATTGCACATCAAAATAGGAAGAACGGATGAGACAGGGTTAGAACTCAGTAAAAATGAGGAAGAAAAACAATCCTTCTGATACATTGAAAATAACATTAAATGCATTTCTGCAGTCAACCTACCAGTTCTATACATCGAAAGTCTGTGATGGGAGTCCAAAAAGCTGACCTAGCACATACATCAGGGAATTAGTACATCAGTACATATATGTACTATCAAATTGAAGTACCTTTTAGTGCTGCGAAAGAATTAATGATTTGGTAACAGCAAAAAGTACTGTGAGTACTTTCAGACTGATGGTAAAAGGCTGATGGTGCTTTTGATGGTCAATAGCCAAGAATTACAGAATACATCTGGTTGGAAGAGACTTTCAAGATCATTTAGCCCAAACTTCAACCCAGTGATGTGCCAGGTCAACAAGCGTTTAAACACCTCCAGGGATGGCGACTCCACCACTGTCCTGGGTAGGCCATTCCAATGTTTGATAACCCTCTCAGTGAAGACATTTTCTAATATCCAGTCTAAACCTGCCCTAGTGCAGCTTCTAACCATTTCCTCTAGTCCTGTCACTTGCTACAAGGGAGAAGAGGCTGTAACAGTGAAGCATAAGAAGGAACAGGATACATTCACTGTCTTGGTCATGCTGGCTTGACAAAGTTGTCAGGAAGGGGCAGCAGATTAATTTCTGTCCAACTTAAATCATTGAAGTATGTGTAGAGTGAAAGCCAGATGAGTGAAGGGCCTATTTTAAGGCACTCACCTCACAGATGCACTAAAATTATGTCTGGTCTATTATAACTAAAGGAAGAGACTCGTTCTTGTTTAAGTCTTTTATTTTCATAAACATAAATAGTATCCAAAATAGTAAGAGAGGAGGGTGTGTATTAGAGATGCACACTAGTATTTCCACTTACCACAACTTTCTGCATGGAAAAATATGGTCAAACATTAAGTTAAGCTCTGATATGTTAAAATGTTTTCCAAGTAATTTTCCTGTACAGTAAAGAATATCTCTGCCTCTATGCCAAATCTTTATGCAGAGTTCAATGCGTTTTTTCTTCCTTTGGGAAAAGTAAGAGAGGTTAAAAATCTATTTTAGTTCTTCAATATCAGACTATGATAGTATTACAAAAGAAAACTTCACCTATTCTGGTTTCCTTTATTTTCCTTGGCGTGTGCTAGTCTATTCCTTTAAAGTTTTCAGGTCCAGTAATTACAAGAAAAGAAAAAACCAAATTGGTGCAGAGCTTCTCCCAAAGCTGTCCTGAAAACAGTGCATAAAAATGTTATATACATAAACTCCATCACCTAGAAAGAGAAATAACCTCTTGCAGAAGTCAATGCTGTTCTTTTCTATGCAGTAGTTCTTTGAAGAATTCAGAAAGAGAGGCCTGGGCTGGCTTCCAGTCTCCTGCTAGTGCTGGGAACTTTATTTTTTAATAATCTTTGTGACCTGCATCTCAAAAGAGGGATGAGAAAACTTGGAGGTTTTCCACATCTGATACTTGTTAATGCTGCCACACACTGTGCTCCATTATGCATCTCTAGTACCAAAAGAATGAAGACAAAAGGGAAAAGCTGAAAATTTGGTGGAAATAAGTTTTTTTGCTGTGACAAAGCAACAGCTCAAGTTAACTGCTTATTTCACTGGGGGTGGAGAAGGGGGTGTGAAACAAAACAAAACCAACACTATTTCTTATAAGCACAAGCAGTATCTACCAGGATATTTGCCAGCTTAGCAAAATGAAAGCCAAAACTCTTCGTCTTCACAGATTACCCCAACCCAGCTGAGATCAGAAGAGAACTTCTCACTTTCCTTATATCATCTGACTTGTGGTAGTGGCCAGCAACTTCACTTTAAGAGCAGGACCTGCTCTGTTAAGCAAGATGCAAATACAGAATATAAAGATGGTCCTGCCTGCAGAATTTGCATCCTACATAACTTCTCCAGTCTTCCACAGATGACTGTGAACTTCCTTTGTCATCTTTTAATTCTAAAGACTCTACCCCAACACCAAGGAGACAATTCTGCAAAAACCACAGGATCAGGAAGCTTAACAAGAAAAAAATAGTTTACCCTGGCAACCAAGAGACCATGGTGCAGCAGAACAGATCTTGTACTAAGTGTTTTGGTGGTGTGTGCCATACTTTCAAACCACATCTCTATTCTGACAGAAGCCAATCTAGTAACATAGTTGAAGGCTTGTCATCTCTGAGATAACATTTTGGAAGTTAACTTCCACTACTTCTGTGACATTTCCAGAACTGAGAGCACAACCCTGGTTTCTGAATACAAAAATGAATGAGACAAGACTTAAGAACTGCATTAGTTAGCAGAACCCACTGCTCCATAACGGAGCAATCAACTTCATTAGCAGCACTGATACAGCCTGGTTACTTACAGATTCTTAGTACACTGCTACTGGAAGGGCCTCATTCTTCATCTCTGGTTCCACAAACCAGCCTCTTGTCCTTTCTATGCAGTACTCGCAGTTTCATGCTGCAGCCCCAGATTCCTCACATATTAATTATGTTTCCTGGTATAATACCTCTGGATACCTTCCACCTTCCAAAACCCATGCTGCAAAATATTTTTTCTAGTCCATATTCATCTTCTGAGGAAAAGAAGAAAAAGGACCTACAGACTAGGTAACACATGATAAACCAGAGCAGGGTAGATTTAAGTTACATATAAGAAAAAAGTGTGTTACAATGGGAGTGGTGAAATACTGGAACAGCTTGCCCAGAGATGTGGTTGAGGCCCCACCCCTGGAGACATTTGAAGTCAAACTTCATGTGGTCCTGAACAACCTGATCTAGTTGGAGATGACCCTGCTGGCTGCAGTGATGTTGGATAAGATGACCTTTGAGAGTCCTTTCCAACCCAATGCATTCAGTGATGCTGTGTGTGATACTGCTGATGTGACATGATGGTGAGCCCGCTGGCTGGTACTCTCAGCTGCCAAGCCAGCCAAAGAGGGAAAAAATGCTGAACTCTTTCACTTCCTTCCAGCATTAATTTCAATTAAAAAAAGCTTTAAAACAGAATACTGAAAGCACTGCCCCTCCATCAAAGCTGACTGATACCACCCAATGAGTTTAAGACATACGATCATCAGCGGGTTAACAGAAAGGTGCAGACAACAATCATAAGCTTTGATCTCCCAGCAAACGGGGTGAACCAATGTTACTTTCCCATATTATTAGCATCTAAAGAGGTTTCCAGAGAGACAATCCCTCCAGAAAAAAAAAACAAGAATAATAATCAGTAACATGTAACAGAATCACAGACATTATCTTTTCTTTTTCTAGACACTTCAATAATTTCTCCGGCTGTGAAGTACAGGACAAGAGATGTTCTGTTGCTTGCAAGAAGACAAATGCACATGGCATTTCCTGCATGTCTGCTTATTCAGTGGACAACTTACTGCTCTAGTGCTTCTGAAGACACATTCCCCTCTTCAGTACCATGCAGTAGTTATCATACTGAGCCTAAATGCACTGTAGAGGTAATAAGATCTATGAAATAATACTCCTGAAATATTGCTTTACAGGAACAATAAAGATGTGGTCAACTGGCTCAAAAGGAACAAAAAGCTCTAATCCTTACTTTGTTTGCAAGGTAATTTTATATCCTGTCTGGNGCCTATGGCAGGGGGTTGGAACTAGATGATCCTTGAGGTCCCTTCCAACCTTACCATTCTATGATTCCATGATTCTATGACCAAGATTTCTCATCTCTGCAAAATGGTAGAAGTTACTTTATTGTTGTGAAGTTTAGAGTTTGTAAAGAACAGAACAAAGTTACAGCCAGCTTCTGTAGAAGGATTTTGATATTCAGTGTTTTCATGTGTATGCCCAGAAAAGGGGCTTCTGATAGTCTCTCTTTAGTACTGCATAGGTAGTTAATCATCTGTTTTGGCAAATATATTTCTGAAGAAGACAAAAGTAAATCTTAAAGAGTATTTTATTAGTCAAACAAATTACTAAAATGTAAAAAACGCCAACCCAGTCAGTGCTACACTCCATAAATTTGCCTTAAGAGGCATACAAAACAATGGACTGACCAAATATTTCTTATAAACAGTTCAGAAAAGTATCTTCTAGTGAGATGATTGCTCTGAAGGTCTGGAAAGGTCACCTACTATCTGCCATATATATCTGAAAAAATATATCAAAGTCTGCATGAAGTCAGTCAGTACAGAACATAAGAGAGGAAAGAGCAGGTTGCTGTGTAGGGATGTAGGGGCAAAACCCCATTGTTTCCCACACTACTGTTCAGTATAAAGTGGAGATATTCCAAAGCTTTTTTAAACAGCTTATGATTTTTTTCTCTTTGATGATCTTAATGCCATTTTGCACATTATACATTTGCTATAATGAAGTAACAGCTTTTAAAGGAATTAATCCTTGTAGCAAAGAAGTACCTGTGAAGGTGTCATTAATGTCTCTCCAGATCTGTATTTGAGTTTGAGTATCTATTTCTAAACAGTATTTGACTACTTTGAATTGCTCTGTGTAGACAGTACTCCATTTTAGTTACCAACATTCACTACTACTAGTAATCTATCACAGGTGTCAGCCTATGGCTTTCGTGGATTCTTCTGCAGATAAACTGCTAACACAGAGCAATGTATGAAACAGATGTAACCGATTCATTCACACTTTTAGCATGAGGAGTATCTACAGTATTATAGTTAAAAGTCTAAAAAAATTAGAAATCCCAGCATAACAGCAAGGGATAGAGTCTCCTGACCTGCTATTGAGCTACAGGACAGAGAACCTGTAAGTACAGAAATGACCACAGTTACATTTGGGTACAAAATCAGCCATTTTGGTGGCAAAATCAGCACAGTTGGCTTCGCTATGTGCTTTAGGTTCTGTTGTGTATTTCGAGGTATTACTTTGTGACTCTTTTTTTGGTTTTGTTTTTGGGTTTGTTTTTTTTATGTGGGTTGTTGTTTGTTTTCAATAGGAAAAATATAGGAAAATAGAGACCTTTTCCCTTCTATAGCAGTAATGCTATGGAGCTTCCTTCACTAAAGATTCAGCAGCACCTGGTAACATCAACTCAACATTTCTGTCTTCCTTCCCAAGAAATGTAACAAGAATTTTAGGTGCCAGCACAGATTCTCATTAAATTTGGTAGTGTTTAGTTGAAAGCAATACCAAGGATAAGCTAGATTCAGTGTGCTAAAGGGAAAAAAAAAAAGGGGGGGGGGGTAAAAAAAAGGAAAACAAAAACCAGAGAAATGCCTTAAAGGTACCCAGAGTTACTCCACAACTGCTTGAAATTATTACAATTTGAAAAGGCAGATGACATTTAAACCAACTGGAAATGTCTTCTGGATTTCTCATTTGAGAAAATAAACATGGATATACTGTCTTCTCATTAGTATCCTGTTTTGTGCCACATCTCACAGGGAGGTCTCCTCCAAAACTTTGCTTGTATAGTCACCATATATTGCCCGTTCACATCATGTCCAGCTGCAAACAGAAGAAACAGATTTGGAAGAAGCAGCATTGAATTCAAGTTATTTCTTATGTGTTGCTTAGATAAAAAGCAAATTCAGAAATCCTTATCATGTAGTGTAAATACTTGGAACTTAATACTAAGCTGCTTTAAAGTACAAAACCAAACCTAAAATCTCAGCTTCACATCATCATATGTGCAATTTATAGATTTTTAGAAGTACAGTCCAAAAGCAGAAATCTGCCAGCAACTGAAGCATCTTTAAAACTGCCTATGCCATCAGCTTAAGCCTCAGAGACAAATTTGTAATGAATCAGCCTGGAAAAAATGGCTACAATATTTATTAAAACACCTCTTTAAATATTTGAATTTCAGCAAGCCTATATAGGGAAGGTTGAGAAGATTAAAACATCTCTTTAAAATAATTTTCAGTTTCAAACCCACATAAATAGCTGCTCTAGATCTACAAGCTTTGTTAAATGCTATTACAGTAAATTACAACAATTTGCTATCAAATGGGCAGCCCCAATGGCTCTTTTGAAACACACTAGAGGACACATTTAACCTATGTAAACACCCATGTTACTATATAACATAGTATTTACCATCACGAAATAGCACACCAGCTTATGTTTCACAATAGCAAATAAGTCATTCCATGTGGCTCTTTTCTGACTCTCAAGTGTTTTCAAAGGGATGTGCTTTACAAAGCATTCTCTCTCTCTCTCACTGCACCTTTCAGTTACAGTCTAATTCTAAAGCCACATCGTTTCTTTATAGTACTCACCAAATCATCAACATCACCACCTTCATCTGTGGGAGGAAGGGTTTCATTTTTCTTTTCTTTCGGAGCCAAGAACTGAAAATACAAACGTATTTATGTAATACTGACAAAACTCAAACCTTTAATGTTAAATGAACAGAATGCATATCAAAAAAAGTCCACCTATAATTAAAAATTATGAAGTAAGTTTGTTCTGATTTCCACCCTCAAAAATCACCTTAAATGACAGGAAATTTTCTAGGACTTGCTTTTATAGGATTTTATGGTGAATTGTGTTGAAAACCAGACAAAAGGATAGAGTTCTTCAGAGATAAGACGTGGTTAAGCTGTGGAAGATCCTGTAAGAAGGATTCTGCAAATATTAATTCCTAGTCTTATGAGGAGATGGTTCATAGCAGAGGAATCTTATAAAATTTACTAAGTATTTAGAAACAAGTACTTCAGACATTAGTGGCTGGAGCCCAGGCACTTTTCCCTACCCATCTGCTGTTGTCCACCATCAAATGTGGGATTCTGGGCTAGATGAAAATTCTGTCCATTATGGCAAGAAACACAATTTTAAAAGTAATATCGGGGGTAGTTACAAAATGCTGAAGGACAGTAAGCACCCCCATCACCAATATAAACACATATGTCAGCTGATCAATGGCTTGTTTGGCAAAATTTCCTAAGTATGACATTCTAGTCCTGTGTGGAACTTAGAAGTTCCCCATTTAATTCAATGAATATTTAACAAATGAACAAAGATATGAACTCAGAAAACACTCAAATGTGCAATGTGATTACAATGCCAGTCTTGAAAAAGAGAAAATTCATTATGCAAAATTTTATTGTTGTAGCTGCTGATACAACTCACCACATGCCCTTCACTTAAAGCACGGCATCCATAAACAGAAGATAAAGGTAAGTTGTTCAGCTACTACAACAGCTGAAATCAAACACATGGGATTACAATCACCTCTGAATTATTTTGCTCTCAGCCTAACATATTGAGAAAAAAAAAGGAAAAATATAAATACTTGACTAACTTTAAAAGTATTCAGTCATCTAAAAGTTTTTGTTACAGTCTCTTTACCAATATCCTTGCTGTAGATTTTCTTTTTCTTACTAAAATGCACCAGACAAGTAATACAGAGCCAGGAACAACCTTTCCTCAGATGGCTGTGAAAAGCTGAGGAGAAAGAAAAACCACATTCTATGACTTCGAATTCCATCCTTAGTTCAGAAACACCTTTGCTATAACTCTAGATGATGAAAGAAAACAACTAGTTAGAAGACAACCACATTAAGCAGGCTAGAAATACCTGCTTAGAGTTTATGTCACTTTTGTGCCAACGGCTGGCTCCTACTCTTTACCAGAGGTCTAAAACTCTAACAGCCAACGAGGTTGTGTAAAAGGTCATGGTATCATCATCAGAGCACTACCAGTCTCTGAGACAATATATCTGTACTGTAATAAAAAGCTTAAATATTATTTTACATAAACAAAATGTTCTGACCCTTCTCTAGAGTAATAATTACAGCTTTAGATAATGGGTAAAAACACTGAGTAGTTGCAGCATCCCACTTGTAGTAAAGTACCAGGTACCAAATCCATTAAGATGAAAAGCAAATAATAGCTTTTGGTTAACATCAAGGACAGAGGATATAGTGAAATGAGTAGGTAGAGATTGTCTATCTAAAGGTTGGACCTTTCTTGCTTCCTGAACAGCAATATCCAAGTGAATGCAGACAGCTTACTCCACAGAAAATGTGAATGTTTTAACAGGCTGAGTTCAAGTTATTGTACAGATCAAAAAAAGGAGAAAGAAAAAGAAAAAAAAAGGTGGGGGGAGACAGGACCAGAAGGAATTTCGATGTCAGCATCTCTCTATCTTTATTACTGGAAAGAGTTCTCAGTCTAGTAGTAATATAAACCACATAGTATGAAACTAAAAGCTAATGACAATGTTAGCTATGAAAAGCCTTTTGTGTCAGATCAAATTTCATTTTACACAGTTAATTAAGAGTCAAATGCTATATCTGAAAGTAGCAGGTTTTTCAGTTTTCAAAATCAGCTTTCCCACACTAAATTAGGTAAAGAAAGCTAAAAGCCAAAGAAATTAATGATTAAGATTTGTAATAAATTGAAAACTTAAGTTTCCATCAAATGCTAAACATGCAAAGGTGGTTTGTTTTTTTTTCCAAAATCTGTTTTACATTTATGCAAAAGAAAATTACACATAATAGTTGTGCTGAAATCCATTATCTTCCTGAAAGCAGCCAGAAAAACACTTGACATTTCTGCTTTTAACCTATCATCCTCATGCTCTAAAAAGAGCATCACCACTATTACAGAAAAAAAAAACTCTACCGAAATCCATTTTTCTCAGAGACAGAGAAGTACACATGGATAGCCTAGTTCAATAAAAAAGATTTTTTGTATGTGTTAGCTTTCTATTAAGTGGCCTTGTAAGTCTTCCTTTCTTCTCCAAACAACAACCCTATAAAAGAGAGATTTTCCCATATAGTCCTGAAACTGCTATCAGCTACCAATCTGCACATAAGAGAAAAGGCTTTTGTGGCACATAGGAGCACACTGGCAGCTGGTCCCTTGACTTACACACTTGCATGTGACCAGCTACGGAGGTGAAGCAAACTTGCACCTTACTGTATTGCATGGTATTTTTAAAAATCCATGATAACCTTTTAGAGAAGGGTATCACCTTCAGTGTAGAAAACAAATGAACCATTTTTGCATTCTACTATAGACCTAGGAAAATACTGGTTTTGTATCACAGAGGAAACTTGGGGAAGGGTTTACATGGATGAAGGACTAGGTTTTAGTTCAGCTCCACAACCTCAAAATAAAATTTCTGTCTCTGCAGATCTTACTCCAAGAATGTGGAGTCTTCCAGCTTCTTCAAAGTCATATGAACCCTTCACAGAGAATGGCAAATTAGGGTACTGGTTTTGCACCTGGAGAGTTTGTGGAGAAGTGGCTATGTAATGAGTAATTGGGATTGCCAACTACCTAGTCGGCAAAGAATTACTATCTCATTTATTCTGAAAATTGAAGTAATGCCACGTTAGAGAACTGTGTTGCAGAGCTGATTTCATGTAACCTCTTCTTTCCCCCTATTTTACAGGAAAATTATGTCTGTTTTAGCACCTTCAATCAATCACAAAGAAGTTTCCTGTACTGCATCGCCTTATTGACTGTAGAGTGAAAAAAACCAGAAAAGTAATTTTGAAGTCAGTATAGAAAAGCTTTGGTCCAGCTCAATCTGGCAACTATAAATCTAGGCCTTGGTACTCTGTAATTTGTGCTGCATTCCTATGCAGGCACAGCATTATTTTAGCCACCACAAGCTCACAGGCTAAGACAATGGCAAGCTGTAAGGTCTTTTTGAGAGACTTTCTTTAGGAACAGTGGCTATTTCACACACCATTAACACATTTTGAGCATTAAGAGTAGTTTCAGACTAGGAAGTGAAGTTCTCTAGAAAATTATTGTCTTTCCAAGTAAATTCATAGCATCTGGAATATATAAGAACAACAACTGATACTTCTTCAAACCACCACTGGGGAAAGAAGTTGCTTTATACAATTTTGTGATGAGAAACAGTCAGTAGGTACTTTATGTTTAAAGAAACCTCATTGTGTTCCATCATCTGTACTCTGCACGTGTGCTTAGCTTTCTGAACTCTTAAGTTTGTTAGCTTTTCATTTTCATGACATTTCTGCACCTTCTTCACCTTAAGGTAAATGCTTACAGATGAAAAAAGCTCATTAATTCACTCATGGAGTATCCACTTCCTTGCCTTCTGGTTATTGCTAATGTAAGGCCTGGAAGTTGCAAAAATAATGTGGCATCTTTTAGAAAAGCTGCTGTAAAGTAGTTATTTTAGCCATAGGTTTACCTTCAGGGGCCTCTAATACTATGACCTTCTTCCTCCTAAACTATTTTAAATTGTGGCTAGCAGCCTGATACATGAATGCTTGTCTTATCCTCTCCACATAAAAACAATTTTTGACAGCAACTCTGAATTCTTCTCTCTTTCAAAGAGAAGGCACCATTCTGCCTGTTAGAATTTACTCCTTTGCTACTGTGACATCCTTCATTCATCAATGCTGTTACTGAAGTACTATATTTCTGGAGATATATGCTTGCCAAATACTTCAAAACATTTGTTTTGCAAAATGATCTAATAGGAACACCAATGATAACACCAACATCATCTATGATGTCCATCAATCCGCAAGAGCTGCATAAAATGGAAAATACTGATACTGTTGAATGCATGGTGAAAACTTGGCATGGTAACTTCACATTGCTAGAGTTCACAACTTGAGAGAAAAAAGTACTCTGATTTTTTAACTCGTGCTAACAGTGAGATCACAGTTCTTTCTATGAAGTTCAAATTATGATCTTGCATATATAAATAATGTAGTGAAATAGCAATAGACTAAGTTCCTATTCTTTGTAGAGGATATTTCAGATGATGTCAATATATGCTACTTTACGCAGAGTTATTAAAGCAAAACACTGTGGTACATGCTGGGAAATTGTTTTTGCTCTGAAATGGAGCAATTTTGCCTGTATAGCAGAAGACCACTCTTCTTCAAATGGATCCTGATTTAATTCACCTGAAGATTCATCCACATAAGAAAGAATCTTCTGTTGCACAGCAAGGGCTCTATACAAATAGATGCTCATTAAAAAAATTATACCTTTGCAGCCTCTTCGCTAGTCACCGAACTTTCCTTTGCTTCATCTTTAGTGATCAAAGAAATTCTGTCTAAAAAACAAAAAGCACCACAGATAAAAAAATACCATTAGAAGGCTTCCCAAAACTGCATTTAATGTTAGAAATTAAAAGTCTTCCAAATTCCAACTTTTGAATGTGTCATCAACAGCAAAAAAAAAAAATTGCTCAAAGGAAAAACTGTGCCTTGCATAAATGAGTCAACTCATACAAAGTATGATATAAAAATAAATTAATAAGCATATTCATAAGATCGTGGAAGTATCCATTTAAGAAACTGCTAATATTGTGACAATCAAACTAATGAGACATTGAAATTGTAGCTTACAGATAAAATGCCAAAAATCTATCAGAAATTACACTTTTAGCCATTTGCAGCATGCTCTTAGGTCCCTAGAAAAATTAACTTTAACATACAAACACTTATATTGTGATTATTTCCAGTCTGACTACCAGAGCGCTGGCCCTACTACTACTTGCTTCTTGGTTGTGCTAGCATTACCATCCTGTGCAATGATCCCTTCCTTCAAAGGAATTGTAAAAGAATGTTTCTTTCTACCCTAATAGATTTTGCAGTCTACTTCATCACTTGTCTACACACATGCTTGAGACTGAATAAAAAAAGCTGTAAGAGCAAAGAAAGCAGATTCAGAAAGCAGTAGCACAAGTGTGATGCCACCTCAATGTGCCCATAGAACTACACATCAGAGTTTCATGAGAAAAGTGAACTTGTCCATGTCCAATGCATGTCACGTTTGGTAGAAAAGTGGAGATGGGTCATGTAGCATGAAGCAGAGAAAATAGAGCCTCTGTGTTTGGTAGCAACATGCAAAAAGCCATTTCAGCTATCTAGTGAAAGCAGCTAGATTGCATATAAAACACCACGATTTTATCATCTTCTCACAACACAATAATCTGTTTCATACGAAAATTCATCATCCCTGTAATCACACTTTTTTCCCCTCANAAGGGGGAGAATCCCCTTCCTTGCATATGCTGCAGTTTGTCAAAAACTCTGGTTTGTACCCACTGAAAAATATTCCAGCATATATTTGCAAGATTCAGGTTGCTGGCGTCTTTTTTTCAAATGTCTTCAGAGAAGATACCCTACAATGTTGTTGGACAGAATATGCTTTCAGTGTTGTCTTGTGCTGTTGTGTTTTGAGTTGCTAATAAAACTCCCATCTTGTCTTTTGTAAAAGCTGGACAGAGTTCATCACTTTGAAAGGTTCTATACAAAAGCATATGATTGCATTATACGGCATGCACCCTTAAGAGAAACAGCTGGGCATTTAACAGATTTTCTTAGCACTGGTTCCAACTGAAAACAAGGGTATGACATCAGAGGTTTCTTTTAGTCCCCATGTCTTGTATTTGTGAAAATGTTCCTTTATTTATCGCCTGCACCATTTCTGAACGTCTTTTAGAATTGCACTGTCTTGTATCTCCCAGTTTAATCAGAGCTAAGTGTCACATCACCACATATTCTGTCCTTCAGGTTGCTTAAATACAAAATGATCAGTGAGATATTTCAATGCTATTTATGCCTTATTCTAAGCTTAATCTGGAAGAATCTTTTTATATCTGAAAGCATTAATTTGTTCCACTTATTTTGAAATTCAGCTGAAATATTATTTTTCTCCTTACCCTGTAACATTTAATTTGTCTCTCTTTTTCCACAATTAGTTTACCATTTCAATAAGACTTAGCAATGCATTATAAATATTGCTGATATGTAACTATTAGTGCAAAAAAGGAAGCTGCAGTGCGAAAGGTATTTTTTCGACAGGCTGAAGGAATGAACCATATCAAAATGCTTGTCTGAGGTTACTTGAAGCATCCCATTACTAACGAAGTTTTCTCTAACATAATACAATTAGATTTTTTAATAGATTTTGTTTTGGTTTGTTTTTTTAATGCCATCCTACCTTGTATCATGATTTCCCAGAAATCAGCTAAGGCTTTATCTTCCACCTTGGATTTCAGGGCCTGCAGAAAATCATTAAAGCACTGCACCTTGGAGAGCTGAAAAAAAGTAACAGAAATTATAAACAAGAAATATTACAAATACTAAAGGCCACTGCAACCTTAATTCTTCACTAAGTCATCTAAGATGGTAGAGTCACTACAGATATTAGGGTTTATCTCTGCTAAACGCAAGAGTTCTAGAGAGGTGAGCCATAAACCCTGCCTTTGACAGACTTTCTTGTAACTAGATTTATTGTGGTATTGCTTACTTTTCTTTCACAAGCATCAGGTCATAGACCTTTTGTTTTCATGTTTAAAAAACCCCAAACAGTTGAGTAATACAGAATAAGCTAGTTCCTATTCCAGTAAGAATAAAGAAACATAAAATGCAAATATACTTCTAAACAAGAAGCATAAGAGATTTTCATCTATGAATCAATTTTTTTTCCTGTAGCAATTAATTATAAAAGTTTCTAGTACAGCAAACAGGTCCATCATATCTTTAGTCTGGAAGAGATGAGTTTTCACATATTAACATTACCTTCATAGCCTCCTCTCTGAAAACTCTGATACAGTTGATACCTTTCATGTAGTACTGTGAACCTTTATTTTCTAGGAACTGATTAATGCGGTTTATCAGCTGCTGACTCACTGGAAGGCAAGGAGAAATGAGACAAAGAATGTCATCTTTGAGGCAAAAAACATTTTCCCTTTACATCTCTTACTATTCCACATGTATTTAAAGAGTTAATCACACTCACACTGCCTCAAACTACGCAAGTTTATAACCATATCTAAGCTACTGGCAATTACTTCAGACTCTCTGGAAAAACCAGATGTACTAGCAAGAAACCCAAGCATGGCCAAGGCAGAAAGTTTTTTCCATGAAAGACAAGAAAAAAAGCACTGGTACAGCCTCTTTCATAGAAAGTAAAATGAGATAATTTGAGATCTTGAAGTTGAGGGATGTTATACTCTACAATGCAGGCATATCCTCTAAACATTCTTTGAAATACATGCATACTTCAATAAAAGCCTTAAATTCACAGCGAAGGTGTAATAATGTCAAAACTACATCTGTAGGGTGATTGCACTGAAGAGCCTACCTTCTTGTTACTGACATTAGAACTTGTGTTGTCTCTGTGCAGGTAGTTTGATAAATTTTCATTGGGGTAGTGCTGTTTATGGTAACGGACATAAGCATTATAAACTGTGCATGCCTGACAAACAGAGGCAAACAAAATGTTGATGAGACCTGCATCAACAAAAAGACAAACAGAGGTTTCATCTTCACTGTTGAGCTCCTAAAAGTAGATAGCTGTAAAACACTGCAAAGGTGATGAGTCAGAGCTCTGCAAGCCTAACTACATTCTTGTGGATTTTAGGACTTCTTTTCTTTAACTACAGGTGAAGAACTGCGCAATTTTACCCTCTGGCAGACATCTCAGCCTGGGAAAATACAAAGTGTGAGAAGTGAAGAACAGTGATCTATAAACTCAGAAGCACTATGGAAAGTATGAATAGGGAGTGACAAGCCACTGCCTCTCTCAAAATAAGATCAAACAGTTGGGTTAAGAACAAGTGAAAGTACTTCTTCAAACAAAACCAGTTAACTTCTCCAAGATGAGCTGCTGTGAGATGCTAGAGGTTTTAACACCTTTGAAAAAACAGTTTGAACAAATAAAAAATTTTAAAAGAGGAATTCTATCAAGAGGATGTTGACATTCAAAAAAGAGAATGCAGGAAAGCATTCTGGACAAGTCAGAGAATCTGCTTTTGTACTGTTAAAGACAGGTTAGGGAATTACAGGACCTTTAGCCTAACCTATAGCTCTTCTTAGGTTCAGATGTTATTCACACACATGTCAATGGAAGTATTTCAGTCTTGGAAACATCAACGAAGAAAATAATCTGCTATTGATGGAAGAGACAAGAATAAGCAAACACAGTGAGAAGGAGAGATCGTTTAAATAATGTATTCTGCTCACTGTAAGCATACACAGTGCTGGCTGTTATGTTTTTATATTCTATGAAATGCCTAAGTGAGCTGCATCTGAAGGACAGTATCTCTGGAGAGAATGAAACAAGACATGTTTGGCATTCTCCCACTGGTTTTTGACTCCATAGAGTTTCTAGAAAAGAAGGTGGATAATGGTTCTGCCCAACAGTGTGCTAAACTGACTACTTTCCCAGGTGATCAGCTCACTCTTTATTTTACCACTGTTTACTTTAGCTGACAAACTAAACTGAAGTTTCGCTACTTAAGCTCCCCAAGTTAAGCCAGTCCATTTTGTTTCAGGGCTAACAATTTTCTCATTAAATGTTCTAATTTCTTACAAACTGCACTAATAAAAGCAAGCCCTGCTGGTGCTTTCAGTGGTGGTGGCTGCTTTTTAAAATGCTGCCTTTGCGTTCATGTGTTACATTAAAACCCCAGGCACGATGAGGGTACACCAGAAGTCTTCACTGTTACAACAGTTCCACCATATTGTTTGAAATTATCAGACCCTACTACTTCTTTTGCATTTAATTTGTTTAAAATTCCTTTCCATTTGACTGCGCTAGCTGGCATCGGAAGAAAAGACTGACTATGAGCTGCCTCCTGCTGAAGTCAGTTGTTAGGAACAGAAAAACCCAACCCTGACAATGTTTTACTGAGCACTGAAAGACCATAATACAAACAAGAAACAGGTTACATGAGAACACGCTATTGTAAGTCAGATTCTTCTACTATCTTGAAACACCTTGACTAAAGTGGAGTCTTTCCACAGGGTCTCCCTTAAATGATAGGCCAGTGAACGATCAATCTAAAATAGATAAAATTATTCAGACAACCAAACCCTTTCAGAGGACTGAAGTTAATAACAGACATGAAAAATAAGGATTATAAGCAGAAGTTCTCTGAAGCAGATTCTGTTCCTTTACACACCTAGGTCCAAAAACTTTATCGATTTCCTGCTTCCTATCTCATTAATGCCTTTTCATTAGTGTGAATCTTTGGGTTTGGGTGCTGGAAAAAAAGTTGATCTTTTTATTTGAGAAAGCATGTCGTGCATAAAGCTGTCTATTGAACTAAGCTGTGAATATTAGCATTAACTTTCATGTGCTCTAGACAAATCTCATTCACTGGGGTTTTGAAGAGTAGGTCCTAGTTACAAACTGAAAGCCTGCTCAGGCTACTACTGTGTAATAACTTTTATTTCTTCTCTCCTAGTTTCCCTCATTGATGCATTTACGGAAGTAAACTACTGAACTTCTGCATTTTGCATGAAATGGTATTTCAGCAGTCACAGCCAACACGACCTGCAGAACATCCCAAGAAATTTCAATCTTCTGCTTCTTCATTCCACTGTATCTGATTGGTTAGATGTTAAATATACTGATTAAAGGCTGAACATCTACAGGTAATAAATAAACAAACAAATAGATCTTTGAACAGAAAACCTTTTCCATTCTTACAGAATTAATTCCTTCCCTGCTAGCATTCAGACACATTCCCTACTCAAAAATACATTCACTGTAATTTCTTGTGAAGTATGCCATGAACAATTATATTCACTTGTTATGTCTGAATAGTTACAGTACTACAGTGTAGTTTTATTTTCATGTTTGCTCACTTGGGTCCTTGATCTTGATTACTATGCCTACCACACCACAGAACAGTAGCAGATAAGGCTGTGTTATAGTCAATAAGTTCAGTTCCTTGGGGATTTTTTCCCTCCCTAAAAAAATAACAATCAGGTTAAAAAAAAAAAGAAAAAAGTTCTTCCTGCAGACCAAAAGCTCCTTTTACTGCTGATCATTTGATTTATCCACTGGTGGTGGTAATGATTTGCTTGAGGTAAGAGTCACTAAAGAGTCACTAACAAATCAGTTAAACCACCCGATAATTAATTTTAAACTACTGCTTTGTAATTATCATCTTTCTGCAACTGAAGAGATTCTAAACTGAAAACTGTCCTCATTTTTTGAAAGACTTCCTTTAGGCCAAGAAATAAGAATTTTAAGATCAGGAGCTGTTGAACTATTCCAGTGCCCTATAAGGTGCTGTTCAGTTTTGGAATCGTGTCTCTAAGTGATCTGTGCACGTGGATCAGAATGTCTGAAGGACACGTGGCTCAAATTCTGGCTTAAGTCAGGGTTTCTGTTGATCAGGTTGCTCAGTGCTTCACAAACTTGAGTTTTGAGTAGCTCCAAAGCTGGAGAGTCTCCAAGTCCTCTGGCCCTCTCTTTCTGTATTTGACTATTCTCATTGTGATTTTTATTACTTTTATACTCATAACACCTAATTCAAATTCTGTTTGTTGCAACTCAGAGCTTTGCATCGCACCCGATTGCTACGTCCTTCAAAGATGAATCTGGCTTCATCTTCTCTGTGATGCAGACATACAGAAAACTTCAAAGTGATTTTATATACTCAAGTATTTGGTTTGCAAATACTCTTCTAATGATTGAATAATTTTCATCAAATCAGTCATTGCATTTGGCCTACCTAGCAGTAGAGCATGAATAGTCTCTGAAATACATAAAATCTTCCAGTAAGATAAAAATGCAGATGAAATACAAAAATGTATGCCAACAAAAACTGTGATAAAATATCATCCTTGTTGCACTGATTTAATAAATTTCCACTGCAAATCTCTTAGACACAATTCTTTTATGACACAATTCTTTTATGCATACAAAGCACCCAGTGCAAACCCTGTGTTTTACATTTTACTTTAGAAGCTATCTACAAGCCATGGCAAAAGTGTGACACCTCAGGCACAGCAGAATATTGGCTGAAATCTACACATGTAAACATTGACTTTTTTTATTTTTCTGGAAATGCCTAGGAATAAAAATAATAACAAAGCTGTTTTAAATATAGAAAGGAGAGTTTGGTACAATTTGTCTCTGTTTATTTTTTCTTAGGTCCATAAACTCTACAGTTGTCACTGCAGATTTCTCTGTTTGCTGACAACCAGTAAAAAAAAGCACTGTCAACTGCAGGACTTGAGACATGTTCTCAGATAGAAGTCCTGTACAATGCAATGAAATAAAAAAATATAAACAAAGAAAACCCTACCAAAATAAAATTTAAAAAAAACAAACAAAACAAACAAAACAAAACAAAAAACAACCTTAGGCATGGGTCAGTATCAGTTCAGGTTTTTTTGGGCTCCCCATTAAGACATGTTATCTTTTACAGAAGGCTATGAAAATACAACACAACATATCAGACACTTTTTGCTCTCCAGAAATGCAGACATAGATGGAAATCTGTAAATAGTCCAACAGGATAAACTGCTAGTCATGTGGCTACTCCTTTGACATGGAAATGATAGCAAGCATTCACTGCACTTGAGAATCTTCTTTGCAGCCACATTAATGAAGAAATTAATCATACACCCTTGGGAGTAACAATTAGATTCTGCTCAGGCAAACTAATCTATGTTATTTGCATTCATTGACAAAAATGTCAGAAGCTGTTATCAGAAGACTGCTCTTTGTGATGACTGTGCACTTGCAATCTCCTCAAAATAAGACTGGCATAAAATGACACCTCTTGGGGCAGAAACACAAATAAAAGTAAAGCTAGCTGGAGGGAGGGTAGCACAATAGTAGTTACCTGAGCAATCAACATTGACCAGCAAGCTGACACCATCACACACAACTCAGCATATAAATCATAAATGGGTCCCTACTGTAATAAACTATGCTGATGCCAAAGTTAATGTTTTAGGAGGTGAGTTGCCAGTTTCAGAAAACCTATCCCTAAGACCCTTACCAATTTGAAACTCTTAGCTTTACTAAAAAGATGTAGTTATGCATTAGTGACTCAGTTCTCACTAACAGTGAATGCAGCATTTCTTCTGCTCTGGTCTTCTGTGGGATGCAGCACCAGACACAGGCTATCTAAATTGCACTTAGACTTCTCCTATGAATGGCACAAACTCTGATCATTAGAACCCAGTCAGGCCACTGCAAGAGATGCATTGGTACTAAATTTCAATGATAAATATACCATCAGGACTTTAGAACTCAAAAATTCCCCTTGCCATATTTTAGTTTTGATAACTTCTTCATTTTGGTGAGAGACTGGCTGTGGACTGAAGAATGTGTGTCCCATCAACCTGTAGTTTAATTAAAAAGCCTATGTACTGTCAGTGTGTTAAGTACAACTCTTGCTGTGAATACCTACTAAAAGACTTTCTCCTCCCTGTGGAAGGACTTTGCTGCTATTTTGTTTCAAACTGAGAATGTAGGCCTCATTTACTTTGGAAGGCTACACTAGATACTCTTTGTATACAAAAATGAAGCAAAGCATGACAAAACCCAGTAGTTCTCCTGTCTGCAACCTGATGCATAAAAGATGATCGGAGGGCTGGAGCAGCTCTGCTATGAGGACAGGCTACGAGAGTTGGGGCTCTTCAGCCTGGAGAAGAGAAGGCTTCGAGGAGACCTTACAGTAGCCTTCCAGTATCTGAAGGGGGCCTACAGGAAGGCTGGGGAGGGACTATTTACAAGGTCTCATAATGACAGGACGAGGGGCAATGGGTTTAAACTGGCAGAGGGGAGATTTAGACTAGATGTTAGGAGGAAGTTCTTTACAGTAAGGGTGATGAGACACTGGAACAGGTTGCCCAGGGAGGTTGTGGCTGCTCCCTCCCTGGTGGAGTTCAGGGCCATGCTGGATGAGGCCTTGAGTGACCTGTACTTGTGGGGGGTGTCCCTGCCTATAGCAGGGGGTTGGAACTAGATGATCTTTGAGGTCCCTTCCAACCTTACCATTCTATGATTCCTCTCTGATGTACTGCAGTTATCTCCAGCACAGTTAACCAGTGGACATATTTAAGTGCTCTTTAGCTAAACCATCTTCAAGGGTAATCGCTGTACTTATTTGTGCCTTAAAGCTTTTCTATGTGATAAAATTAATTGCTGTAACAAAGCAATCAACTGTTTCACAGTTTCTGATTCTAATTCTGATTCTGTACAATGCCTTTTTTTTTTTACTGCATCTTCATACATCTGAGATTTGAGAACACAATTAGAATTTTCTTTTTCAAGGAACAATTCTCTCCTGGAACTAATGCAAAATCCATGTAAAAAGCTGGCTAGCTGCTTTATAAATCTGGAAATTCTTGAGAGAATTAGCTCTGTAGGACTTAACAGCCTGGTCTCCTTTTATGATCAGGTTACCCGCCTGGTGAATGCAGGGAAGGCTGTGGATGTACTCTACCTGGACTTCAGCAAAGCCTTTGACACAGTCTGCCACAAGAAGCTCCTGGCAAAGCTGGCAGCTTGTGGCTTGGACAGATTCACTCTGATATGGGTCAAGAACTGGCTGGAGGGCCAGGTCCAGAGTGGTGGTGAACGGTGCCACATCCAGTTGGCAGCCAGTCACTAGTGGTGTCTCCCAGCAATCAGTGCTGGGCCCAATCCTGTTGAATATCTTTATTGATGATCTGGAACACAGGATTGAGTCCATCATCAGTAAGTTTCCAGATGACACCAAGTTAGGAGCAGGTGTCTATCTGTTGGAGGGTAGGAGAGCCTTGCAGAGGGGACCTTGACAGGCTAGATGGGTGGGTAGAGGCTCACTAGCAGCTCACTTCAGCACCTCTGCAAATCTTTTTCTCTGGAAAGAAATGCTACATCACTGGCTACTCAGCAGATGAGGTTTATGTTGACATAACCTTCGAATCACCCACTAAAAGAAGAAAAGGACCCCATCCATCTTATGCAGTCTTTTTAATATACCTTTGGATTACATATATCTCTGCACAGCTATTCCAGTAGGGAAATACCATTCAAACACAATGGTTTGCATTGCATTTTCAGACAGGGAATGCAAGATAGTGGTTGATCTGTGCGTTGTATTCTTTGTCATTTCTGCATCAAAACCCTGTCTTGCTGTACACTGAGATGTACTGTGAGACTGTGTATTCAGTACATATATGCAAATACATACAGAAGCTGCTCTCATCTTTAAGTTACATGCTACCTGTTCAACACACTCCCAAATTCACCTGTACATTCTTTTGCTCACAACTGGCAGTAAGAAATTATCTTTACATGTAAAGATTAAAACCTCAGACACCAGTTCTTATTTCTCCATAGACTGCAGAACACATTTCTCACACAGTGCGCAGCCAACAGCCCCCTACTCCAAGCCAGAGAGATCCCATGAATCCAAGAAGCGGTAAGACAGACTTGTTCAAACAAGGTAAGTACCAAGGGATCTTGTCAGAAAACACCTGAGTTGTTTAGATGCCTCAATGTAGCTGCCTAATGCCTTCCTACACAAACATGGGTAACTGGAACTTTCCAATGGCAAAAGCAAGTACTGACCTGGGAATGACGAGTGACACTTTTCTTTGCCAAGTGGCAGTAGATGATAAGAAGTAAATGCCAGAGCACCTCAGATACCATTAGAAACTTTAGATTATAGAAAAGGATTGCATTTACTGAACCCTGAAGGTGCTAATAAATATAAATAAGAAAAATAGAAGTAATTTACCATCTTTGAAGTCAGCATTTTTCTGCCTCACCAGAATTCGGAAATCTTCTGCCGAGTTAACACTGCCAACCTATGAAAGGTCCAGAAATGATACAAATCTCTGCCATTATCCATCTCCTCCTTCTTGCAAGGCAACAAGAATCTTTTCATTTCTGTTTATTTTAATATGGAAACAGAAGCTCTACACTTATTTGCCTGCAGACTCATAAAATGCAAGTCTTACCATGCGTGTTAACATGCAGAACTCCTAGCAAAGGTTACTCGTGAGAAGAGCAACATGGACATACAGTCACTATGCTGCACTGTTAAGCCAATCATGTTCTCTGGGGTGCAGAGGTCAGAAGCATAGTAATTCAGGTCATCTGCTAGTTCAGCTTTGAGACTGTGTAGCACAGACCTCTCACTAATTTTGATAAACATTTAATAAGGAACGGGAGCACCCAGGCATGTGAGTACAGAATCATTGGTTTGTACCTCAAATAGGAAGCTCAAAATTAAAAGTTTTCAATCAATTCATCTACCTTTTCTGTGCCAGTTTGACATCTTAAAGACTAAGCTCTAAATTGGCACAGGAGTACAGAAACCTTACAAAGAAATCAAACCCAAATAAAATATAAATACTTAGTTAAAAATGGATGGAACGACTTCAGAAAAGAAAAAAGTTACATTCCTTAAAATTCCTTTCAGGAATAAAAATTCTCCTAATTGGATTTTTTTTATGCTTTCTTGACAAAATAATTCATAGGTCTTTCAATAGAATTGCTTGGTCTCTTTTCTCTGCTGTTATTTTAAATCTGGTGATGCCACTTTTCAGGAAATTTCAGTCATGCATTTTAAAAATCAGCCCTAAAGCACAGTACATTTGAAAACTGGTTGTAATACGGAAAATCAAACTAAGGAAGGTGCACAGTTATGATAAAGGTTTCATCTACCCATGTACACAATATCTGGAATGAAGTTAGCCATAGCAGCAAGATAAAGCCAAATTCATGATTTAGGATCAATGCAGAGGACATCTCTAAAATTACAGCAATACTGCTGATACAGAGGCAACTTTTACACTGCAGATGATATGAAGGAAAGCAAGAATAAAAATTCAACCACTGAACCCCAAATCTGAGATTCTGTTTCCTTTGGATCCTCAGGCTTGCCTTTTAAAGTTCTATACAGCAGTGGAGAATTTTGTGCTAAGACTTACAAGGCTGATGGAAGCTTGTGCTAACATATGCCTAAGGGCAGAGAAAGATGTCTTTCCAATCTCTTGCAGAGAAAGCGTTTTGGTCATGTTTTAGATAGAAACTGTCTTTTAATCAGAAATTCTGCATGTTCACTATAATACACTTAAAAGAAATTAATTTTCTCCTTTAATGACCATATTTGTAAAAGCATGCTTACAGAGGTGACGTTGCCTTCAGCAAGTTTTAGGATGCTAAAGCTACCATCCTCATCTTCAATTTTTGGTTTCTTAAGGTTAGGTTCATCTTCACTGCTGCAAATGAGAAGGACAAAAAGAGATATAAACACTTATAGTAAACTGCCCTGCCTTCTAAGCAGGGAGTCAGTAAATTAACAAACTGTACACTCCACAAAAATTCATTATATAACTGTTCCAAAATTAACACTAAACCAAAGCTGCAGAAAGCAGACAGCAGAAACAGAGATCGAACTTTATCTTAATGCTTATTTCAGGTGTGAATTTTTCTACCTTTCTCAATACAGAATATCTCCAGTCATTTTATTTGGAACCTGTATACTGAGTTAACCATGACAATTTACAGTTTACAGTATATAACTCACGACGTATTACATACCATTTGGTATTCTCAAATTTGTTCTAAACGTGAGAAGGCAATCAGAACTTAACTGTTAACTGAGAAATTAATTTACACTTCAAAAATTACCTGCTAGCTCCTGTCTCAGAACTGATAGCTACTACAAACCTGTTTAAACATTGGCTTTTGAGTCTAATAACCTACATTCCCCATCAGCACACAAGAGCTCCAAAACCTGCTAGGCAAACCCCAGCTAAGCAGATAAGAACTCTCTTAGGAGAAGCCTATTTTAAAATGTTTTTTGTGATTTTAGGCTACTTTGCTGCTTTGTTCTCACACAACATATACCAAGGTGCACATTCAAACTAAGAACCTCTAACGTGCCAACTTTAAAGCACATCTTGGCAACAGAAGAAAAAGCAGGTAATCACAAAAATGGAAGAAAATGAGACACAGTGTTCTGCATCACTTAATGTGACAGGCTATTGACACAGAAGAATCAATTTCAGTTTAAGGATGACCAAAAGCTGTTCAGTGATCTAAATGGCAGTATTTGTGTTCAAGGAATCCCAAAACAAAGTCAGAAGTTTTTCTGCTACTGCAGTGAAAAGAAGAAACTTCCAAAGATCCTGGAATAGGTGCCACTTTGCATTCTACTAGGTTAGAATTGATTTTAAAAATTGCATTTCACCATACAAAAGCAATTAACTATTAGAAAAAAACTGCATACTTTCTCTAGCACAGTCTCGCCCTACTAAACAATCAAGTGTCTATCCCACTTTGTTTCAGGAGTCTTCTCTGTCCTTTACTTAATTTTGACACTATTAAAATGAAATCTCTTCTCCTCAGCACCTCCTGTCATCCAACATAACCTTACTTATCACTCTAAAAGAAATGACTTTGGTTATGCCTCAGGACAAGGGTAGGATACCTTGCTTCATTTTCAACTTTTGTTGATTTTCTGGCTGACCTTGAACAAGTTGCTTGATTGTTTTGGACAACCAATATGCCTGTCTGTAAAACGGAGAAACTGATAGTTAGCTATCACCAGTCGGTTTAGAACTTCTACTCAAACCAAGTTCTTGCACGCTGACATTGTTTGATGAAAGGTGCATGACAATTCTCTGAGTATTTTTCTCCAAGGGTCTTTTGCAATCAATCACAATGTCTTGTCATCTCCTTCCTCCTGCGTTATTTTTACTGATTCAAAATACTTTGAGATTGGAGGAAGGAGGAGAACATGAATGATGCTGCCGCATTTAACTGCCTAGGATCAAATCTATAGCTGTCATTAACCAGTGCAGTACAGCAGAAACTAATGAATCCACACCCATTTATGCCAGCCCAAGATGTGACATTTAGAATCTATTACTGGTAAGGCACTGATTAGCAGCATTTCTGAACTGTGAAATGTGCAACTACTGTTTGAGAAAAATTAATAAAATATAAGATTAATTTAAGACACCCACTTCAGCATTTATATAGAAGCCTCTCTTGTACTGCAAAGCTGGATAAGATAACAGGGTTCCAAAGCCAGCCTAAGAAGGAAAAAGTTAAATGCTTTCTACTTTACTGGATTTTTTTGAACTGTAGAGAGTTTAGCAAAAGTGAAACAAATGAATGTTGAATATTGAAATCTGTATAAAGAGATCATGTCTACATTTATGGTCCCTTAATCCCATTAGACCTTAAAAACTAAGCACAGATTAATCTGGTCATTGTAATGATAAGAGACGCAAATCAGTTTTAGAAAACAGAAATCATGGTCAGGAGAGCCTCTGGCCAACTTTAGCGCACTTTATCAAGTGATTTAACTGTATCATGCAGTTTCCCCAAACACAGAACAAAACTATATTTAACACTCCTATTGTAGCAATGACAACATTATTGTTCCAATTCATTATTACAGCAATACCATTTATAATTTTTTTTGCAATTTTAAAAAATCCTATTACCATTCCTCCTCTTCTTTGCATAGTTGTCTGCATCCTTTTTCTTCCTTACAGACTTACTTTATGTCATTTTACTGCCCTACATCAATTTCTATCACAATTATTTTTACAGCTGCTTTCATAGCTCCTTTAAAAGAAGCTGTTTTTTAAACAAAACATCTCTCCTTCTTGCTTGGCAAACTGATGCCTTTGGGGTGGTAAGTTTTTAAGCAACTACCAGTAATGGGTCACTGGTTTTGTTTAAATTCTTTCCCTCTAGCTTGTCTGAACCAAAATTTTCCTTTTTTGTGTTTTTTAAAAAACTGGTTCTCTCACTTTTAGAAATACATATAAAAATGTGTGTTATGTATACACACAGAGACAAAGAAACTAGGGCACAGAGCAAAGACAAGAGCATTTAGTATGAATGCACAGATGCACCAAGGCAAGATAGGCAGGCACAACAAAGAACAAAATAAAAAGCGAGCTTGTTTTCCAGTCTGTACACAGAAACATAACCATTACTCCAGAATAGTTTTACATGAGAAGTCCTTTGTCATGTCATCCCAAAGGTAAAATGCTGGAGGGTCTAGACAACCAAAGGTAAAGGATACATGACAGCTCAGCTAAGTAAAGCCTCCAAATGGCTCAGAAGCCTTGTTCCTAGCACTGAAAGGACTTGCTAAAAAATCACCCAAAAAAGGGAGGCATAGAAGGAACTAACTGAGAACTCTTCAACAACCCAGGGGGCCACTAGTTTTGTTATAGACATTCAATAAATTAAGCTTTAAGAAGCAGATTTTGTTTGAGTGAATTGATTTGGTTCAGGTGACAGTACCGATGAAGCAGTAATTAAACATTTCTTTTTCTTATCTGCAGCACAAATAAAGCAAACAGTGTATGCAAGAGCAAAACAAAACAAAAAGGTCTTACAATTTTTTCAGACAACAGATATTCCTGGAAGAGTCCAGAACAGTTTAAATTTTACAAAATGTCCAAATTTATTGCACAGCAGATAATAACAAAGCTACTTTTCTTTTATTTGGTATTCAAAATAAAAGCTACAGAACTTAAATTAAGCTTGCTGAGAAGGAAGGCTCATATTCAGAGCTAATTTAAAGCTCTGCAGCATTTATTCTGAGCTAAATTAGATCCTCTGTTATTCTTACTTTGGCTATTTTTTAACTACCAGTAGGACAATTTGTTAAACTAGGAGACAGTAAGCAATGCCGCAGGTTGCCCAGAGGACGTGCAGTCTCCACCTCTGGATGAAGCCCTGAGCTACTTGTTCAGATCTCATATGCAGCCCTGCTTTGAGCAGCGAATAGAACACGAAATCTCCTCAGCTCCATTCCAACCTGATGGATTATGTTATTTTGTGGCAACAAATAGAGACATGAGGAAGACACAGACTAGTTACTTATGTGGCATGCCCCACAACAGCAAGACCACCACTATTCACAAAATACTCCAGACATACTGTAGTACCACAATACTCTCCACTCATCACTATTTTTTCACTAAGTAACTCACTGATCTTAAATTCAAAAGACTCAGCCTGCTTCATCCAGCAAAAACAATTTAAAGTGTAAAAAAAGTTTCAGAAATAATCCATAATACAGCACCAACTTACTTGTCTTTGAATATGTCTTGAGCAGTCTTCTCTTCTTTTTTCTTGCCAACTTCCTTTAGGGGAAAAAGCGCTTTTATTTTTTCAAGAGGAGCCTGACACCTTTCTTTTACCATGCAGGGCATCTCCAGCATCTCTAAAAGGTGCTGGTCAACTGGCGGCAGTGGCTCGTTGGGATGAAAAGCTTTATGCTGCAAACACTGCAAAAAGCAATTTAGGCAAAGAAAAATTTTTAGTTAATGTGCTTTCAATATAATGTCTATATGCCTGACATCATATGGTACATGTAATGTGTCTTCCACATTAATTACCTTTGTATTGCTAACAAATACTCCTGCTCACAAGTGTATATGATCATATCCATATCACACAATCAGCTGTTTAAGAAGATAAACAATTACATTAAACAGGAATACTCATGCAGATGAGTGTTTCCACAGTCACTGGAGCGAGTTCTACCAGAATTATCAAGAAAATCACAGGAATGAAACAGTCATCTGCATGTATTCAGCCTTTTAACTTCACTTTACCTTTACAATGAAGTTCTATTATAAAATAGTCACACAGGATGGATTTCTATACATTCCAATATTAGGTAATGAGATACATACCTTGCCCACATATTCCAGTTATTTTCCCTTAAGGAAAATATTTCTTCTTGATCGATAAAACTCAGTATGCACACAAAGTAATTTTTTACCAGTTTAAGAGCAATTGGAAGAAAATAAGTTAAATGTGTACAAATGAGGCACAGAATATAGGTGTGTGTCTGCAAATTAGCTTTGAAAGGAGTGAGGGAACGAAGGGGCCTGACAGATATACAAAGTTGGAACAGATGGCAGAAGACAGAGGAAAAAGCTCTTTCACTAAAGTGTAAAGACAGCGCATACAGTCAGAGAGCCAAGCAGAGGCAGAGAGATGAGGTTAATGAGGCAGGCTACAGAAATTTCATTGAGAATTTTAACAACAAAGTAGGTATTTCTTAAATGCTGTGAAGTGTGAGACAGCAGTAAAGATATGTATGTGCACACATATACACAGATACCAGTGCATGTACACGTGCCCACTGTACTGGATAAATAAGACATGAGTATGAAGGTAACTACTCAGTAAACTAGGAATACAGCAGAGATTTGCTCCCTTGTTAGCTGTCGGGCATAACATTAGTTAAAAAAAACAAAACCAAAAAACAAAACAAAATGAAAGCAAACAAAGCCCTCTCTTCATGTTGAAAAGATGTCAATAATGAAAATCCAGACTATACGCTACACATCAATACTGATGTGCTTTCATGCTGCCATTAAGATTCCAATCCATATTAGAGCATACTTTCAAAAGGAGGCAGTCATATAAGGCTGCTGATTTGGAAACACTTGTAATGATTTATGGCATAATTATTTTGAAAGAGAATAAAAATGTTGCTGGAAGCTGCAGTAATGCCTCTTGTGTTATGAAAAAAAAAAAAAAAAAAAAAAAAAGAAGCAGTGCCCAAGCAGTATTACAACAACATTAGGGAACCGAATTAAACCTCCCAAAGCAAAAAACCTATGTCCCCTGTTCTGCATGTGCTTTTCAGGCTTTTGCATCTGAAATCTCTTCGTGTTCGAGCTGAGCAGACCAAATAGCAGACTCCATTTATTCCTGTTTTCAGAGCAGATAACAGTGTGTCTGAAACCCAAGATGGCAGGTACCACCAAAACTCAGGTGCTAAACAGTTTTAACCTGGCATTTCTAATCCCAAATAGCTCCCTTTTAGACTTGCTTCACCTTCCTTCTGTGCCCACCAAGAGCCACTTCAACGGCTAGAATACAATTCATGTGGCCATTGGCTTCCAGACTCCCCATTCCATTCTTGCATGTTGTCAGAAATGTAATGAAATTAGGAAGAGCAAGGAGGAGCTAGTACATTTCCAGCCTAGAGATCTAGCCAGCTTTCAGGAACAGAGGTCACACTAAGGTAGTGGTCAATGGATGTAATTAAGTGGGCTTTTCACATCATTAATTAACTGTCCCTGCCCATGGCAGGGGGGTTGGAACTAGATGATCCTTGTGGTCCCTTCCAACCCTCACTGGTTCTATGATTCTAATTCCACAAGTAATGGCATAAATACATGAATGGACAGAAATTTACTGCAAGAAAGCATCTTCCCTTCTTTCCTTTCACAAAGTAGCTAGGAACACACTTTTGTAAGAACATACTTTAGCAAATTTATAAATCCTACAAGAACATGATAGTATTTGAAGGCTTCAATCATGGGAGACAGATACAGCTATCTAAAAGATAAGCATCTAGTCTATACCAGTCACCTACTCACTCTGCACAGCCACAACCGTCACGGTCTTCAAAACACAAAAGGACTAACTACTTTTCCAAGGTTTTTATTTTATGGATTACAGAACGGACGAGACAACTCAGTTTACACCAGTTAGCAAGCTTTGGGGTGGTTAAATCTTTGTGGACTGAATCCCAACACAAGGATCATGCGAGTTCACTTTACACCTAGCCTGTGATAACTTCAAAATGACCTTCCAACAGATTCATTAATATTCAATGAAAGATAAGATGATTTGTAGCTGAAAGCCTGTACCCTTTCTATTCTGCTTTTTGCAAGACCATAATCCGACAGTCCAACCACTAGTAAATGACCTCAGTTCTAAGGTTGTTTACATATAGTCTAACAAGAACCATTACAGTATTTTCAGATGCAGACTGTGCTGCTGGATCCCATGAACCATGTAATGCCACGAGTCACCACCTCCACAAACCTTCCTCTCAGGTCTGCCTCAGTACAGAGCAATTGTTAAACCAGTTCTCTATCAGTCTATCAAACAAAATGCACTGCATTCCCCAAATGTCTTATGTGCTTCAAATCCCTGCATTTAAGAAAAACTTAAACCACTTAGACTGGAAGTTTGCTACTGCAGAACCTATGGAAGTTCACTGGCTTTTCTGGAGCTAGATATAAAAGTTGAAACTTTGGATACAGGACATTCCTCATCTTCCACTCCAGCAAGCATTAGCAATTCCTTTCCACCCACTCTGTCATTTCCTGATGCCTACCACTACTTTCAGAGATATAATTTAGCTTGATGTTTCTGTTTAAATTCTGGCTCTTGTCACTTATCATTCCAAATATCTTCATGAGGCAATAGAGCAAGGAATTGATGGAGGAGTTCATCCTTCTTTCAGAGTGATTTCTTCAAACCATTTTACAGGTCCTGTTCAGCCCAATCAATTTACTTACTACATTCAAAAAATTACGTATAATTTGTCTTCGTAGTCCTTAAGGAACTAGCAATGACATCTGGTTTGAGAGCAAAATATTAAGAATCTGGAACATGTTTGCAGCAAAGGAGAGAACAATCTTTCTTCATCTTACACAGATTAATAGCTGTTTTGAAACCAGAGCAAAGATGTAAGAAAAAAAATAAAAACCAAAAAGACTGTGCATGACCAAAAGAAAGCACTAAAAGCACTGTGGACAGGAACTGTAAACTACCTACTACATTGAAACACTCGATGAATACTTTTTCCACTAGTAGTGTTCACCCTTAAAAAAACCCTTATTATTCTCTAAGGAAATTGGTGAATTACGCAGTTACTCTCTTCTAGCAGCATTTGCATGAATTGCTGGGACAACACCATCATACTGTTCCAAAAGACAAATGGCACACCTAAAAAACATCTTTCATTGATAGGCGATACCCACTGAACCAAAAGAATGCAGAATTGTATCCAGCAATATAACAGAGGAAATTCTATCCCCTAGTGTTTACAAGCAAAGGCATATTTGTTTCATAATATCCAAGCTTTACGATCCTTCCTAAAATACAGTAATGCAGCAGTCAATCCACTTCAAGTTCTTAACCAGAAATAAGCTTCTACTGACCAAATTTTGCACTGAGTTACACACTGTCTAATCAATATGACTGGTAGAATTTGAAGGGAACATTGAGTTCTCTGGGTATCAGTCAGACCAGGATTTGAAGGCAGAGGGTTCACATGCATTCCTGAAACATACATATGACCCTCACGTCCTTTGGTTCTTTAGACAATACTGAGGTAGCATGGCTTTTAGAAGCTGGGGTAAGTTTTCTTAATTAAAAAAAAACAAAAACCAAACAAACCATAATCTTATTCCTACCTGTAATCTGAGAATTTTAACTTGGAATTGTTGAGATAGGATGAACACGGTTGCTATAATATAATTTTTCAGTCAATTTCAGAGTGGAGTCATGCACTCAATGTGTCTCCATGGTTCTATAAACAACACAATTCTCTATATAACATAATTTACACAGCTGCATATACTAAGACATGATTTTCCTTATTTTTCAATTTGCCATGTAATTTTTTTAACATCTGAATTCCAATGTATAATTAGGTCTGTCATCCTCACAGTTGCAATGCAAATCTTCGTGATATAAAAGGAATGTAAATCAAAACGTAGACAGTTTGAGACAATACTGCAGGAAGTGTGAACTGTTCTGCTCGCCCATAAAATACTTCAGCTCAGATACCCAAATGGAGTATTTTAAATGTCAGCATTTACTACTGATGAAGTTCACCTCAGACTGATCTGTGGTGGAACCACTGCAAGATGCAATGATGCATAGAAATATGATTCTGCTCCAGATTCGAAGTGACACAAAGCGAGAAGCTGAAGGGACCCTTATTTTTCAGTCAATTTCTCTCTTTATCCAGAAGCTGAAGGCTGCATTTATGTCTGCACCATGATTGCTACAATAGTGTTGAGAGACCCAAGCAAGTTTTAACTTGTCTAGTCTAGGTGCCTATAAATATCACCAATGATGTTGCAGACATCTCAGCTCAGGTGTAATTTCCCTTGATTCCTGGAAACTGGAAATAATTAAATCTGTCAGGGACAATATAGGTAGACATCACTGGATACTCCCATATTTAAATGCAAAAGAATTTACATTCCCATCTTCACAATATAGATCATTCCAATGTGAATCTGAGAAAGGCAAAAAGGTGAAAAGTCTTCATAAAAGAAGTTTGTTTAAAATGCCATATAGTTCACCTCACCTGATATAACCTCTGAAAATGGGGGTTTGGGATTTTGCTGGGCTTAAATAGGTCCTCGTAAGTTTCTCCATCATCATCTTCACAAACCAAATTCATAGAATCAATCAAAGAGTCCACAGCAGACAACTGATCCGCTAAGGCAGCAATGACATACAAAGAAAAATTAAATTCACTTGCAGATGGCTGCATTTCTTGAAACAATTTATAAACAAAGAATCACTCCACAACGTGAGGTTCTTGATCAAGTCATTACATGCCAATAACACACTGCAGATATAGACATGCCAATAAAGAATATGGATAATGGACACAGTAAACAACCCCCTGCTTTATTTAAGGACTACAGTGTAAATATAAAGCCTCTTTTTTTTTCTTCCCCAAGACCTCAATTACTGCTACCTTTCTGCTTCCATATTTCTTCTTTTTCAAGATGTTTTTATTTGCAACAGACTGTTTATTGGCCACTTAGAAAATAAGAAGAACAGTTGGTTTGAAAAACTAAATGGCACGATATACATTTTTAAAGTTAGAATTGCAAATTAACACAGTGCACAATAGTCAGCTATTGCTTTGGTAAGACAGGTTTTAGATTTGTTCTCATCTGCTGGTTACAGACAAGAAAATACGAACTCTTTTGGGAACAACCCAGTATCTTTATATACCCTAACATGTGAAGGTCCATTCAATGTATCTCACAACAAACTTAAGATGTGGGAGTGGATTTTGAACTACATCTGGTTGTTCTTATTGCTGTGCAAAATTCTCAGGACAGCGAGTCAAGATTTGTATGGCTATATGTTTTATAGCTCTCCAAAGATGCTCTCCATCTGAATCTTGACACCAGTAAGTGTATGCTTTAAAAAAAAATCAACACACCAAAAAAAATGGTCTTTGCATTTGTACATTATATTAACAGGCCATACTGCAACAGGCTACAGGACCAGCTTTGTATAATCTCAGGACTGAATCTCAGATCTCTATCACACAGATCCTGTGAGACTATTAATACCATAACTCAAGGCAGACGGCATTAAACAGGACAGTTTAAAAAAAAAAAAAAAACTACATGCAAACCTCAGGTCTGCTCAGCCTACAACTAAGATGGCAAAGTTTCAATAAAGGCTTTACACTTCAAGATGACATCACCGTAACGTATTCCCAAATGGCTGGGGTTTTCTCCCTAAACCAAAATAATAGAGTATTTGAATTTCCAATGAAAACACATTAAATCTGAGTGTCTAAAAGGCAGATAAGTATATTATTTTGTTCAGTTGCCCAGCAAAGGACTATCTTACCTGTAGGAACATATTTTTTCTTGTTTTTCAAGGATGAAAATATATACTGTCTTAAGTCTTCCATGTAGGGTAGTTGCACGTAGATGAGACACTGAGCAAAATGAAGGAACAAACAGCTGAAACCAAAGACAAAAGATCTAAAGCATCCCAGAGTGCCCTATTGGGACAATATAAACTAAGAAAAATCCAAAGATGTAATATCTGTGTGTATCAAAACACTTAGTTGAAATATTTACAGAGCACACAGGTTTAAGCAGGATAAAACACAGCACTATTATACAGCAATGGCGGCACTCCCATTTTCATGTGGGTGGAAAAAAGATCCCCCAGGTCACATGATCTCTTTTTCCTGTGCAGAGTTCCAACCAGAGAAGCTTTAAATCATCCAGATATTGGTGCTTTGGGAAGTTTTATCATAGCCTGCTTTGTTTCGAAGTCAAAAGCTGGTGATGTTTTTTCAACATTCTCAGCCCAGGTATTTTCCTTATTTAAATACCTCCTCCAGTCTATACCATCACAAATAATTCTTTTCAATCTTTTATGTTTATACCCTGCAGAAGTCTGAAGATTGTTACATCCACCTCCACCTTTGTCATTGCTTCATCATGCTACACAATATTTAGCTATTTCAATAGTCTCTCATAAATAAGGTCAGTGCAAACATACACTGCAAAAATTCTGACTCTGTTACTTCTGGGTCTCAGAATTTTAAAAGAAATTACTTCAAATACGATTATGGCTGCATACAGAACTTTTTCTTTTCTTGGGTTTCTGCTCCCTCCCCCCCAAGAAAGAGACTTCATCTTCTTCTCCTATTCTTTAAAATAACCTTTTCAAGTAAATAATCATCTGAATTTGAACAACAGCTTTAAATGCTCTGAGCTCCTCCCCTGTTGACCTGGAAACCTAATGACAACAGCGTAGCTGGACATGCTTGAAATGCCAAGCCAATAATCAAATTCAGATTTTGTATTACCAGGCAACCTGGAGATAAGTCTGCTCTTTCAAAACATCAAAGAATCTAGTGCAGCTGTGGATTGTTCACAGAGACACAGATAGTAACATGGCAAGAAAGCAGTGGTAAAGCTATGGGATTACACTGTTTATAGGCACCAGAAAACTGGTGATTTCCCAGATAACAAAATGAAATTATTACTATGTTATTAAAACAAAAATCAGTACTATTTAAATCTGTAATATACAGGACACTAACAGAAACACATGGCATTATTCTTCCATGTATTCTTTTCTAGGGAATTTTCTTAAAACTATTTATTGCCTTCTTGTCCTAAGACTTGGTACTATTTCCTAAAAGCACTCTGAAAAGTCACATTGGTTTCTTTTAGTGTCACATAATACTGCAAATTCATATGCTTCTAATACAATTTGTTAATTAGTAATTGTAAAATAGGAATATGAAGGCTCTCCGCAGAAAGGTAGAAGTACAAATTTCACCTCATATGCATCCTTAATATATGGAAAAGCGACTCCAACTTGCGGGTTGCATCTTCTATCATAAGCGTAACGCACTATAGCTACCATATTCAACTCATCCAATGCATGAACAAGGGCAGAAAAAGCAACTGCTGCATTCTGAAAAAGAGAAAGTCTACAGAGTCATGCAAGTTCTCATTAGTCTGCTGAAATAAATCTTTCACACTGAATTCAACAGCACTGACTCAGTCAAGACTAGTTCCCACTTCAGGTATAACTGCTACACGAGCATTTTTCATGTTCAATACATGAAACAGCAGAAAGGTCAAATCTCGTCATGACAGTGGATCCACTGAAATCTAAGAAAACTTGAAGTCTAGCACGTCCCACCTTTTCAACTAGGTGTGAGGAGCTCTCAGAAGTACTACAGGAGAAAGATAAAGGGAGGGAAATCAAACCCTTAAAGAAACTCTTAAATTTTTTTAAAATGTTGAGGTCTGTTCTAAATAACACAGTGACAGGGGACACTGTTGCTCTGAATGAGAATGGACCAGTCTCTCATTTATTCATGAGATATGGTATTCATTTTGGGCCTAATCCAACTTCCTCATCCTAATGGGCAATGCGGTAAGCCCCATTAAAAATATTTGTTTTATTAACACAGAAAGACAGGACAATCTCTAACACCCTCTATCATTTTCTATTCCCACAGCAGAATACTTTCAGCATTAAACTTCAGTTCACATTACCTCATCATCTTTCGCTGCAAAGACCTTCAGAACCTGGTTGCCCATGTAGTGGTGTCTCTGGATCTACAGATGCAAACAGTCAAGAGTCAGCCGATCTAAAGAAAATGTCACTAATGCAACTGGACCAATTGAAATATGAAACAAATAACTCACTCAAGTGAGAAGCCACAAAAACTAGTTACTGTGTGTAAAAGTTAAAGGCCTGCATATGTCTTATATCTCCATTTATCACTCAATATGGATGTTCAGACATTCAGCAGGACATTCTCATGCCCTCCTATTAATGTGCAGAAATTAAAAGACTACACTACTTGCAGCTGTTATTAGTCTGAGTAATACTGTACTAATTAAAAAGTCAGTGTGGAAAACCATAGTAGTTAACAAAAGACCTAAACTTAACTGACATCACACCTATGCTATTAAATTTTCCTAGCAGACACATCAAAAAGGAGCTGAAAAAAGTCACATCATTAATTAATTCAGTACCAACCCAGGGCATACACAGCTGTGCTGGCAAAGAAGCACTTCTATTAGAAATTATGTTCTTTATGAACATGGGTGAGCTTTAAAAAAAAAAAAAGAAAAAAAAAAAAGGCAGTGCTAGAAAAACTGGAGATAGAGAGGCTGAGAGACACACCCTTAGAAACACTGCAATAGTGGAAAATCTTTCACAATGGCTGCACACTATGAATACTGCTTAAAATAACCTTTCTTTGGTCAAGAAAAAAAAGTCTCTTCAAATTACAGTGTCTCCAAACTAACCTGGAGTTTCAGTATTTAGCAAATCACCATGATGTCAGTGTCATCATAACATCAGATTTAAGTCAGTGACAACTTCCACCAGAGCAGATCGGTTTATGATATTATAGCACAATTCGTCAACTCAGATTACTCTGCCTACAATTACTCTTTGCCTTTCTGTCTTCAAAAGCTCAGGAAATTTTATGTTCATATAAATAACCAGACATCTGTATCACTACACCTTTTTTTGTTTGAAAAAATAAAAAAGGGTCCTTTTGTAATATTTTCAAGTATTATTTCTTGATTTACATGGCATTGCTTATAAATTAGAAATCAAAGTTTAAGCGGTCTCTGATCTTCTTTCCTGAGGGATGTGAATACCTCAGAAAAATAATATAAGGTGGTTCTATTCCTTACTTAATTATGTATTTGGAGCTGTTCCAGTTTCTCTAGTTAATAATAAATTATCTTTTCTCCAAAGTTTTAAAACAAAACAATTTAATATAAAACATACATTTGAATAATGTCAGTATTATGATTCTAAACAATAAAATTCAGAAGCCAGAAATAAGGAAAGTGTGGGTCTTGAATATTCTAGTTGTAGGTGAAAACTTTGATGTCACTATCTATATAGTGGAATTTTAATCGTGCAATCACACCTGAATAATTTAATTCCTCTAAGGTCTAGGCAACTACTTTTGGGCATAATTACTCACACTCCTGGTTACAGGATCAGAGCACACTTTAAGACATAATTCATATTCATTAAGAAATCCAGACAAGAAGGACACCATAAAAATTATCAAAAGCAATCAACGTTTCATACACTGAAAAAAATATAAAACCAATTTGTTAATTCTTTGAGGCATATTTATATGAATCAAAAAATGTTCATACAATTCATTATATTTCTACAATTATTAACTATGTATCTGAAGGTATTTCCCTGTGTCTGACCAATGGCAGGGGAAAAAAAAAAAATAGAATCTGTGTGAAGTAATAGCTCACTTAGAGGAGTATGATTTTTCTCATCTGATACTGAAAACAGAAACTAAGTGGAAAAAAAGTCTCACTTCAAGTCAAAATAGGAGGCCAGCCCCCAGGTGAAGAAAATGCTGCATATGGTGAAATATATCTTACAGAATTAAATGAAGGCAGTAAGATTCAACTGTAAGCTAATAATGCATGAAAAGATGCAAGAAATTGTCTCATTGAAACACTGGCTTTAGACATGACATATCATTTCTTAGATCCAGTTTCTGGTACAGCATTTACAGTCCCTGACATCTCTCTGCCCTGCTCAGTTTAGTGCATACAACCTCAAGCACAATATTTTCTCAATCAATCACTTTCAATGCACAAGCTCCTGTGCTATTTAACAAACTTAACTTCTGAATGTCCTCAAGGAGCAACCGGGGTTACAGTTTCCATTTAGGCTGGCTTCTCATTTCAATAAATCAACATAACTTCCTGGCTTCTCAGTTAATAATATGTTTTGGACAACTGCACTGTAGTAGTCTAAGGGCATATCTAGCAACATGAAAGAGGCTCTGTGCCACCTCTACTGTAAAGTAAAAATATGTTAAGTTACATCCATTTGGGAGTAAGCATCCACAGATACTTCCTATTTCATTAGCATCTTTCCTTCCTTATAAAGGTAATGATTCTTTGCCCTTCATCAAGAACTCTGTTTTTTTCAGGAAGCAAGACATTTCAAAGAAGAGCAGGAGGTCTGAGAGCTCTCAGAACAGAAGACACAGATCTCCCTATGATTTCCTTTCAGTTTTGATTGGGAAAGGGGACTGGGTGCAGTGAACTCCAGAAAAAGTTTCAGTTACACTGTGCAATATCCCAGAGAAAAAAGCGTGGGAGTAGCTTGATATTTCTACCAATTACCGGCACTCATATCTCTGTCCTGTCTCATGTTAACATCTGCTGTTTTATTAATCCTTTGCCTAAGTGTTTCCTAATGCTCGAGTCTTGGATTTTCTGCAGGAAATCACTCTATGCTGGACAGCTTTTATGAAGGTACTTGCCCAATGTTAAGTTTCTTAAAACTTTCACAGAAAACAAATGGCAACATTAATACAAGTATAGGGAGATGAATACAAACACCAAGTATTTCACTGTAATATGGAAGCGTTTTGAATTCATCAAGTTCCATGAAGTCTTCACTACATTTCACTCTTTGTTACAGTAGAAACAAGAAACAAGTCACAGTTCACAAACTAGCCCTTATAGAAATGAGAATGAAGGCAATCAGTTCTCAGGCTTTAATATTTCTTTAATTGGATGGAGAGGCTTCTGTTAAATAGAAACACTTAACAGCTGGACAAGGACCAAAAAGGCTTCTGCATGAACTGAACAGAAGAGAGATCACCTTTTGTTGCAGATCTGGCATTACTATTCAAATTCATGAGATGAAGAGAAATTACAACACCTCTGTCTGCATTTTGCAGAGATTTGACATCAGTGCCTCTGGCTACACTTCAGAGCTCAGTGGCCACATTTATGAGATTCTCTCTTTCACCAGGCAACATACTGTTTGTATGTACTAGAATCAGTAAGTTGTCCTGATTACCTGACAGCAGATGCCCTATTCCCAATACTGGCACCTAGTACATCACCACAACTTTAGTGAATTTCAGATTAGATTAATTGTCATGAAAACAGGAAGATGAACAGCAAGAAGTTTAGTAACTACCTGAGAGGATCTGCTGAATCCCAAAACAGAAAAACATTTTGCTTCTGTTTTGTATTTCATTTGCTCTTCATCTTCCTTAGAAAAAGGAACTATATCACTCCCATAGCGAAACCCTGAAGAACAAGAGAAGAGCATCTGGTAAGCATATGGGCCTACAATTCTAACACTGAAATTAGCTCTCTGAATATTTTAACAATCCTTGCATACCCCACAGCTACGCTCCACACACACTCATCAAATTCTTTCCCTGTTAACAAAAACCCTATACTCTATAGACACATTTTGTACTTCAGGAACAGCAGTTGCACTCCTCGTATACTGCTTTTTGTAACACAGATACCCTTGCAGACAGCAGAAAAGAAAATAAGGGAACCAAACATTTTGCCCAACAAAGTTATCCTCATAGAATAGATTTAAGCATATCAGACTAAATCTCAGCAAATAGACTGCAGCACTCCCTGCAAACATAATTTAAAAAAAAAAAAAAAACAAATATATCACAAATCATGGAAATGACACCAGAAGGGATCCAGAGAACAAAAATCTGTTACCATTGGAAGCAAGATACACCCTCAGACACGATGTAAAACCAAAACACTCTTGTATGCAGAAGTGGTCTTTCCATATATTTCTGTGTTTTTACTTCCCGTGCCTGACATTACAGGGATATCTCCATAAAGCAGGAAGCTGTTTCTTTCTCAGACTTATTATCTGTTCCAACGGCTTATTCTCCCACCTCTAACTCTAATATTCTCCCCGCAACATCATCTCTTTATTATACTGTCACAGACTATGGATGATACCCTCAGGTGCAAAGCAAGCAGAAAGAACAGAGGTAGATCTCTGTACGAAAAACTTACTACCTGTAGATGTATTTTCCTGCAAACAGGCATAATGGAAGAAACTAAATAGAGGTGCTTCAAATGCAAAATATTGTCTAATTACAACATTTTTCTTAAGGTCTACAGAAGACCAGGACGCATCAGCATCTATTTAACTGTCAGAAATACCGCATCGCTGATGGAGAAATTTTTCTTCACACTGAACTGTTCAGCACTTCTTTTCTTTAGTATTCTATAACCACTCACATATTAGGCAGTTAGGATATCCGAAAATAATGGTCAAAAGTGTGTCAAAATATACTGACTATAAAAAGTCAATTTTTAACTAAAAGTTTTGAAGTTACAAAACATAAATAGACTATTAGCTTTTAGCTATAATTTTTGCTTCAAGAAACAAACTAACTGCAAAAGAAGTCACACTGTCATTGGGAGTGTTTCATCTTCACAGTTGCAGAGTATCTAGAACAGTTGCTTATCCAGAAAAAAAGGCAGTGTTATTCATGTTACTAGAACAAGTGAAGATTTGAAAACAGAATGGAGATAGCAGCACTATTAACTACAGAACTGAGGTAAAGTCTTCCACAGAATACAGTTTAGGAAGCTGCAGTGATTTCTAAGTTCCACCTGGTGGTATTAGTAGTAGTAGTATTACTGGCAAAAGTAAGAATTTTTAAAATATGTGAAGACAAGAAGTCTCACTTAAGAGTTTCTATGTTCCATCAGCTTAAAGGGCTTACATTCTAAGATCATAGGTAGGTTTCAAGGTATAAGACTAAAAGAGGCCTTCAGGTGATTTTAACAGTACAAGCCCACTACCTTGTGGCTTGTGGTTTTTCTTCAGGGCGCACAAAAAAAAGTCATACCTTGAATAGTATCATCTTTCTGAACCTCTGTCTCGTCATCATCATTCAAGCAGTAAACGGTTCCTTTTTGCACGTCATCTTTTCTGTGGGTTTTAGCATCCACAACTGTCCAAATCTTTTTTAACTTCCCTTCTGTGACCTTTATATCAGAATTCAAAGCAAAGGAGCATTTAACATTTCAGCAGGATCCCGAGTGCTTACCACACCATACAAAAAATTCCTGCATTATTTTGCCAACAAAGCACCAATAATGACAGCCCCAAATATCCACCTTTACTACCACAGTGCTTTGAACACATTGTTTCATCTGTATGAGACCTAACCCCTAAAAGTACATCATATTGACCGCATACTTGTCTTGGTTTTTCATTAACATCATGGGCTAACTCATGGAACTGGAAAGGGCAAGAAGGAAAAAAATGACTGAACATTTCCCAACTACAGGCAAAGAAAAATGCTTTCTTTTCTAAGTAAAAGTTATGATATACTTGGTGAATGAGAATTAAAAGGGTGAACCGAGCAGAAAACAGAAATGACAGAACAGATTACATCAGCAGATACCACAAATCTATTCCTAACTCTGATACAACTGCTGTATAACCTAGGGCTAGTCACTAGGTTCATGCTGCTTACTCTCCCAAGCTTAATTTGGTTTGTGTGCAAACACTTTTCCAAACGGACTGTTACTGCACATTTGTACAGGTACAGGATATTTGCACAATATCCTAATTTAAAAAAAAAAAGCAAACAAAAAACCCCCCAAAAAACAGAAAGCTGGCAGCAGAGAAGGCTACTATGCCTATTTTTCAAAAATCACATGTATTTCAACTTCCTAACATATCTTACTGAAACCTTAGAATACCAGCCAGACTCTTAGTCTTGGATTCAAATAAACTAATTAGCCTCCATTTCATCAGATTCATCAATGTTGCCATGCTAGATCAGTTCAGTAACTGGAATTCTGCACATTTTCTGCGTTTTAAATACACCGACTCCTTCCTAGCATTGCGTAAAGGACCCATATAAACTGTATGGGAAATAAACTGTGTTCTACCAAACAAGCTGAAAAAATACACCCTTTTTCCCATGTCTGAAATAACAATAGATGCATGTCAAAATCATAGCTGGTAAAACACACCCATTTTGCATACACATTTCCATAATTTCTTTCACACTTGGAGTTTAAGAAGTATATATTGTTTCACTGAGCTGCAGACGGAAAGCTTCACACAACTACAGCATTCTTAAACAGGTTTAAGAAAAAAAATCACTCAACTTCAATATCATTAAGTGTCACAGGGTAGATAGCAATTACTTCTATTTTTGTACATTGTGAATTTTAGTTCTTCAACATATGTGTACAATATGGTGAAGACAGAGTTGCTGTGGGAACCACAGTTTTAGATGTACTGGCTTCTATGCACATAAAAATCTCTACGAAACCAACATCCCAAATTATTATATCTTATTTTCTTAGCTTTAAGGGAAAAACATACAGCTGCACCTAGCTTGCTGCCAAAATACTCACTGATTTGTAGGCCACAATCCTTATAGACAAATTAGAACCAATAGTGAGCTGGCAAGGCCAAGGCATAGGTCTTCTTTCTATTTTCTTAAACATTGAAAGACGCTCTAGGCTCTCTCTAAATGAAGAAATTGGGAAAACAGAAATGAGCTCCAGTGAACTGCAATAAAATATTATAGACAATACACACTCTGCAAGGAGAAGCAAGAATCCAATTGCTTCAGCTTAGGCTTTATAAAGAATTATAAAATAAACTGTATGAATAATCTTGTCAGAGATTGAAATGAAGAGTATGAAAAAAAAAAAGAGGTGGCACAGTAAGTCGCTCCCATCTTGAGCCCTTATAATGGCGTAACACTAGAGCTTAAAGACAGTATGATAGGTCTTCTTACGAAACTACATGACTGCTTATTAAGCATTTTATATTTATCTGTGTTCATCCGTAAGTATGTAGTTAGTTGGACAACATAAATTAGAAGAGGCTCTTTAAGTAGTAAAATGTTTTCTGCAGTGGAGGTGAAGAAATGAAAGATTCGGTTTCAATTAACAGGATTTTGTTTGTGTGGCAATTAACTTTCGATACTTTTCAAAAATGAAGTACTAATGAAGTCATTTTGGGGCATTCTGTTAGATGGAAGCAAGTTACCTTTAATATTTTCAGCCACACAGCATACATAGAAGCTCATAAAGCACAAAAAAAAAAAAACCTGTAATGATTTTACACTAAAAAAAATGTTAATTGCACAACTTTAAGGAATGGAGTATAAAAATAACAAATATACAGTAGAAGTAATTTATAATAGGCTTGCACCATACAACAGTCTTCAACTAATACAATCTGTATTGCCTATTTTCCTGTAAAATTCCAATGCCAAGAAAGCATTCAGAATTTTTTTTATTGCATGATGAAGTAAAGATAAAACAGTGTTGACCTCACCTTTCTCACATTATGATAAAGCCCCAAATCTACCTCTCTTGATTAAAGCACTTCCCTGGCAGAAATTGAGATCAACTCCTAAAACCTTAGTACAAAAGTGTACTTAGTATTCTACTTCTCAAGTTTCTTAGGGTGAGTAGGGTTTAAAAAAAAAACAAAACAAAAAAAAACAAAAGCAAACTAATAGAAGTATAATTAAAATGCACTGGAATTTTTGTAATGAGATAAAGAATACATTTCTTATTTTCTTCTTTAGGGAAAAGATGGGAGAAAAAATATTTTTTTTTTTCTGGCAATAGGGACATCAATACAGGATTTTTAAAAATCACTCATTACATCATTGAAAGTACTGCAACATATGCATTCAAGGATGAACATGTAAAATCAAATACCTAAGCATAAAATGCCTAAAAATTACATTAAACTTCATTTATTAACTCTACCCTTTAATTGCATATATTTGCAGAAGAAAAATGCTTCCTGTTATCAGTCAATAAACCGAGTAAATGTACATTTTGACTTCTGTTTCAAAAGTCTCTCTCTCCACCTCTGCTTTCTAAACCCTTTCCCCAAAATCCAAAGGCGGCAGAAATACCTCTTTGTCTGATAGTCAGCCTATCAGACTCTAAAGAAAATAAAGCAAAATCTTCTCACTTACTTTTCTGGCATGACTAATTAATTTTCACAAGAGCTGAAACATTTTTGCCATCAGGGATACTGAATATAACAAAACAGAGTATGTGTATTGGTAAATTATCATGACAGATTTGCAAGGCTTTTCTTGAAGCTTGATAAGCAACTTAACTGTGTATAAAACCTCACATATTCTTAAATAACTTTGAAACTTTAGGCTATTAACCAAATGCCAAAGATTTTTGGATTTCCTCAGAAAGCATGGCACAGGCAGCTTACACTGTAGTAAGAGCCTACAATAAAAAAAGTTCTATACTATGTGGCTTGGCCCCTTCTTTAGCTTCATGAATGTAGATTACCCTAAAGGAAAAATGGGCCCAGAAAGATACTGGTTTTTTTGTGCAGTTTTTCGATGGAACAACAAAGCCTGCTTTTTTTTCCCCACTAGAGACACAGATTGCTCTGTTGACTAGTATGGAATACGTACACAGAGGTTCATGTTTCTTCACCAATCCATACTAATGCTCAAGGAATAGTTTTATTGGCTGCTCAGGTACAAAGCAGATGAGTTGGGCATCTGAGATGAGAAGGTGAGGGAAAGAAACCTCATAAATAAAAATATGAGTAACAGTGTGGAAATCTAGAGGTATCCTCATCTGAAAATTACACTTGATAATCACATTACAGCTATGGCCTACTAAGCTTCCTGAAAGACATCTTGTCTATAATATCACACTTCGTGATTGTAGAATACACCTACTAAGACAATAAAAATCAGAATTCTATAGGGCGTATAGATGCATTTTGCTTGTCTTCCAATTGAGACGTAACCTATGTGGAAAAGTCTTGAATATAAAAACAAAGATGATTAAGGGAGTGGAACATCTCCCCTATGAAGGAAGGAATGCTGCTAAAAAAGTTTGTTGTTTGGCACAATAGCGCAGTAGTCTGCACTTATTGAAGGATTCAATAAGCATTGATAAACAAGCAAACTAAAATAGGTCTGTGACCAAGGAACAAAGACTACTATTACATGCAAATGCTCTACCTGCACTACATCACAAATTCCAACTCTTTCCCAAACATGCTTTTGAAATCTTATTCGTAGAAACATTCCCTCCAAAATCCACAAAGAATAAAGATGGAAGGGGTTTTCTTTAATGCAGATTTAATGCAGATTTTTCCACTGAAAACTGTAAGATTTTTCTACATATTCTAAAGCCTCTGAAGAAGTTGTTTGAAAGGCAGTGAGCATTCAGTAAGTCATAAAATTCACTGATTTCAGCGAAACAGAAGCTAAGTGACTGATTACTTAATTCATTTCATCTTTTGGGGAAGAAATTAGAAAGTAAATTTACAGTATGACAGAAAGGATCAGCCAAGTTTACCTGAAAGTATAAATTTCTTCCAGCCCTCCTTCTTCATCCAAAGCATGCATCAGTTTCCTCACCAGGTCAATGCCTGCCATCTGTTCCTTAGTTAAACCCTTTCTTGGAAAAGAGTTCCTGTGCATATGAGAATGTCTGCTGGCACTTTTATCTCTATCGTCAACTTCCATTGGAAATGGCAGACTAAAAACACAAGCAGAAGCAGTTAATTTGACCTTCTCCCTTATTAAAATAGCCAACCAAAACCAAAACGAATATTGTATTTAGCTGCAGTCAGATGTATAGAGAGCCACATGGCTTGCGAAACACGTGAAGTATTACCTCACACCTACTTGGCATTGGCAACATCTTGATCCGAGCTGGCTATCATGTCAATAAAAGAATGTGTCCACATACAAGAAAGGATGAAGGAGTAAACACAACACTCATTAGAAAACAGGATGTATGAACAAATTAAAGCCTGTAGAAAAGGGAGCTGGAATGCGAGACAGTCTTAAATATAAAAGGTTATTTCAGAGAGGAAGGACAACCAGTTCTTTGTATTTAGCCTGCACTCAAATCACATCATGGAGTCAGGTCAGCTATTCGAAAACCTAATAAAGGTATTTCAAACTATAATCTCAAAAATCAATTGCCTGAGGAGATGGAAGACTTTCCATCACCGGAAATCTTTATAGAAAGATTAGACAAAACACTGCTTCACAATGACATACAACCAACCCAGTCTGAAGTAGAGGACCGCTCTAGTTGACTTGCTAAAGGCCATTCCAGGCCCATGACTCTGCCTTGACTTCAAACTCCAGCAAACAATTTCCTCTGCAGTGGGGCTAGTAAGTATTTCTGGAATAAATGCTACTTTTCATATTTTAATAGCTTACTATAGTAGGTGAATTTCTGGCTGATGATGACACATTTTCCTGCACTTCAAGACTCAGATTTTAAAAGTTACCCAGGGGTTATAGATAAACTGATTTGCTGCTCCTCAAAAACAGAACAGTTAAGTACACATAACCACAGAAAAGAGCATGTGTTAAGATTCTGATACGTGCCCCTGACAATGCCTGTTCATTTCTCAAATCTTTCATCTAATATAATTTTGAATGAACCACATGATACTTTTTCTTTGTGGAAATGTGGTAAAAGCTATTTCAGCACTTATTATGTTTTTGAAAAAGCAGCCTACAGATCTCTACCTTACTTGCACCTCACTACTCCTCACTAAACTTATCCATGCAACAACAGAGTTAACAACATAAACAACAAAAACAACAATCTCACATACAGCAGAATTAAAGTTCAAGCTTCAGCTTTAAAGGAAGCAGCATCCACTGACAAATACAGTAACTGCACTCCAAAGCTGCTACCAGGGTAAAAAAAAAAAAAAAAAATTTTCAAACCTCTGATAAACGAAAGATTACTTTCATTATATAAAAAAGAGATTACTTTCATATATACAACATATATGGTGTTCATACACACCACAAGGCTTAGAAATGCCTGTGGTGAGAACTATATAATACCCAAAGCTGCACAGTGCTCAGCATGTACCTGGGACTTGATACCAGTGAGAAAAACCAACTATCTGCCAGAAATTACAACCTAATCAATAAACAGGGCATACAAGATGGAAGCATGGGTCACAATGAAAGGAAAGGTTTATGAAGAAATTATTTTGTAAAACACTCAGAATATGGCATTCATCAGAACATGTATTTCTCAAAGCATCGCTTCTGCTCGTATGACTGGGAGACGGCGTGAAATAACAACATTGCCCTAGTGCTTCTATTAGCCATGGGTCTTTTCCTTAGCCACCTTACAGAAGAAAATTGTAAAAAGGTATCAGAAATCTCACAGAATAAAGCTGCAATGTTAACTTGCCCTGGTGGCATTTGTGCCAGTCTGTACAGCAAACTACAGCTATGGAAACAAGGTAGCAGGGGCTAAATACCAGGTCTCTGAAAGAATTACTCCGGCTGGCAACACATAGCCAGGCTGATGATGCTGTATCTCCACTGCCTCCAGTGCCGAAAATAGCTCAAATAAGCCAGAAGGGGCACATCAAGGCATGCTGCAAGCATGTCTGTGCAAGCATAGCCCGAGAATAGTCTGACATTTTTACATTTAGCCTCTCCCAAGCACAGACATAAAATGGTATTTTTCTCCTGGAAATCACCCCATTACTTTCAGGCATGCTTTCCCACCTAACCCCTCTGTTATCTTGCAGATGGGTCCACAAACAGCTTTTAAGCAAGTTCACAACATTGCTCCTTACACAATGTTGTATCTAGACAAAAGTAAAAATAAAAATGGCCAGAAGTAAAGCTGTGCCTATAACTTCTGTGAAATTATTTCTTATAAACAGCAAACACTAACTTTTACCTAAAGTTTTACCTTTAAAAAAAGCTATTAGAAGGCCTATAGATTCCTGTGTTACCATCGTGTGCAACAACTAATACAGATTGATCCTTCAGATCAATGTCTACACCTGTATCAAGACAATGAATGGATTCCTGTCACAATGCTTAGGACGTGCTTCCATTTTCCACATCCATTAACCAAGCCCATCAGTATGAATAGAACCCTTCTCTTCAGATTTTCTTTTCTACTGACATCAGAATCAGGCTGTAAACATCTGCAGCACTACCTCATTACTTCTTCCCAGTGACTCCCATACCTAAAAGGATCTAGGCTACTGCTGTGACAAAACCAGTTTCGAAGGCTATTTCTGGCTCATTGTTTCCCAGTTCTCTGCTCACACAGACCTCGTCTCCTATTTTAGACTCTGGCTCTAAGCTATAAACTCAACTGGAGAAGCCATCATCTTAATGTGTATTTCATATTACTCAATCAAAGGAACTTCATTCCTAACTGGAATTCATGGCACATATTTGACAGAAGCACTTACAGAAATCTTATTACATACTGGTACACTTCTACAGAAAGAGTCATCAGCTCCTTCAAGATTATTATTTAAAAAAAAAAAAAAATTAATTTCTCTCTGTTAAAAAAGGCATAGTGTATAACAGCCACTTCCATACTTACAAGAACTGAAGTGAAATTCCTGTTTTCTTCAAGTTATCAATAATAATTTTCAGCTGATCCTCACTGGCAGGACTTCTAAGGTCTGTAAACAGTTCAATGTGTCTCTTCTCATATTTCTTTCCTCTTAAAACACAAAAAGAGCATATACATATATAGGAAATATTTCCTATAAGGCCTTTTTCTAATTTTTTCCTCACAAAATTAAGACTTTAACAAAGTAATGTACATGTGAAAGAAAAAAAAAAAGGCTAAACAGATCTTCTTAGTTGAAACTGTTTTATCACTGCTCATATTACTTATAATATGTTTATATCTTTATATATTCCCTCTACTCAATCTTACCCCCTGAAACTGAGGACTCTAGCCCTATGACTGTATAAATCTAAATGAAAGAATTCCTCCAATTTTCATCAATGCAAATAAAATGCTAATAAAATATGTCACATTGGATATTTTCTTTGCAGCTTTAAGTCTGTCCTTGTGAAAATGGAAAATGTACTTTAAACTACTGTTGCTAGTGGATTTGAGTATGCTAAATCAGGTGATTCACTGCATAAAAGGGACTTTAAAGCCCACCTAAACCACTAAGAAGTAGTGAAAATAAACAACAGAAAGCATTGCCAGCTATGAAACAAGTGTCAGTTAAACTGGCATTGTTTTAATCTGGACATTCAAACATGGAGATTTTCTTGAATTGTTATTTGAGTTGTCATTTCACTGAAGGCAAAATCTCTATCAAAGAGTTTGATAAATACAAGCAACTTACCCACAAGATAACAACAGCTGTTGTTCCAAAGGTATTCAAGGTTACACTGACATAAATATTGTGATTTTAGCTTAAAACTCAGTTTTTAACTGTCAAATTGATACAGCTTTCCTTGTTGATTAGGCTTTACTCACAAAAACACAAATTGCATCACTAAGTGTAGTCTTCTGCAAGGACAATTAGGTCACATCACCCTTTTGGCAACATCTTCAATCTCTGTTTTGTGGGAAAGCTATCTTCTTTTCTCTGGGTCACCAGTACAGAGAGTTACAAATGGTCACACTTTCAGTCTAAGTAGATTCATCAACACCTTCCTAACAGTTGTGCCAACACTGACTTTCAGCTTAAACACATTTTTTCCCCTACTGCATGTTTATCCCTCATAGCCTGTGTATTTATAGTCAGCTCATCTCCATCAGCCTTTAATTTGCTAGGCTGAACAAACTCACCTTTCTTGTTCTGTTTTCTTTTTAACTTGTAAGACATAACATTAACCCTTATAAATTTGGTAGCTCTTTTCTGTGCATTTTAAACTGTCCTGGTTTCAGGTGGGGCAGAGCTAACTTTCTTCCTAGCAGCTTGCTTCTTAGTGCTAGAATACTGCAATGTTTTGGATTCAGTATGAGAAGAAAGCTGATATATATCGGTGTTTTCAGTTGTTGCTGATGAATCAAGGACTTTCCAGCTTTCCATGTTTTGCTAGGGTGCAGGAGCACAAGAGGGTAGGGGAGAAGCATGGGCAGCTGACCCAAACTAGCCAAATGGATGTTTCATGCCAAATGGATGTTCAATGGCAAATATGGATGTCATGGGGAGAGCTGTCCAGGAGGGGCAGATCACTGCTCAGGTGTAGGTGGTAAGCATATGCATTGGGCATCACTTGTTCTTTAGTCAAGTTTCATTTCTCTCTCTTTTTATTGCATTCCTTTTCACTACAATTACTGCTATAATATTTTTTGTTATTACTGTTATTCTATTTTATTTTAGTTATCAAACTGTTACCTCAGCTGTTGAGTTGTTTATTGTTCAGTTTTGTTTTTTTTTTTTCAATTCTCCTCCCCATCCCACTGGGAGCAGGGAGGTAGCTGCATGGTGCTTAATTGCTGTCTGGGGTCAAAACACAACATGAGCACCCAAGGTCATGTTCTTTTTAAAATGGATCATAAGAAATGCAACACTAAGTGAAGTCTTTGTGCCTTGTACAATGGCATCGATATTCCCATGAATCTACTGCAAAGTTCCAGTTGCATCAGAAAGCTTTGAGATTGTCAGGAAAAGCTAGGTGTCTTCTTCACAGGGACAGACTCCTGCAATGCACTTGTTTTCAATGCTTGTTTCTGTTTGGTTTGTTGGGGTTTTGGTTGGTTTGTTTGTTTGTTGTTGTTTAAATCTGTGTTTACACAATTCTGGAAATGTAATACTGACAAGAAATCACAACAGCTCCAAAATGTAAGACCAGATGTCTGTAAAAGGCTTTGGGTTATATACTTACACTGTCTCCTTCTGAAGCAAGTCCATACACACAATAATTGCATCCAGAACTAAGCACATTTAAGAAAAATCTCATTTAGAAAGCAAATCTTGTCTCTCCTGTTAACTAAAATGGAGAAGATTGTTTTACAAGTAAACAGATTTTTGAGACAATCTTCAAATATCTACTATGCAAAAGGTTTCTACATAACTTGCCTCTTTTGTGATCCTTCCCCTTCCTCATTTATCTGATGGAACAGTAAAAAGTCAGATAAAAAGACAGCTTCAGGGTCCAATCTTTCAACTGTCAACAAGGAGTTCCAAACCCAATGAAAGAGCAATCTTAATGTTTACAAATTACTTTGAATCCACAAATAAATTTCACTTGTATTTTCAATACCGGATAGAATTTTTCCAATGAAAGCTTTCTTTCAAAGTATCTGCATTTGCCAATCTCTTACAAAGTAGGAATGTGACTGCTTCTGCTAAGATACAGCTGACTGGCTGCACACTTCTCTGAAGCAGCTCTTGACAGTCTGAATAGAGCGCACAACCAACCATTTTATGTCCAAAAAAAAAGTGAAGACAACACAGGAAGTTGAACGCTATATAAATGAAACACACAAAGGGAGACTATATAGATTGCCACATTTAAACCTCTTCATCTTAGGCAGCTAAGAGAACACATTCAAACATGAACAGCACTCAAACTAGCAAGTGACATCTGGCAATGTTAGAAATACTTCATAGAGAAATCAATCTGAAAAAAACCTCTCTTCTGCTTTATCTGACTTCCAGTACTTCTGCTGACATATTTTGTAAATAATACTTCTATTCAATGAAAAAGCATAAACCAAATCCTGGAACACTACTTTTAAAAGCACATACCATAACTGAGGTCTAAACTTACATTATTGCTCTTTGTTTTCTTTAATTAATAGAACACGTCATAAAAGCAATGATTCCCTATGGGCAAGATTCCACCTGGTGGCCTAAAAGAATGTCAAAAAGCAGCTAATATACTTTTCAACAAACTTTCAACCACACATTAGCTCAACTGTGATAGGATTTACAACTTTGGATGCAAATCTGAGCCCATTTCACAATACTAATTCCTTGTTAGCATTCAAATGAATCAACTGAAGAAGCGATCTACAATGGAAGGATACAGTCTGCTTGTTCAGAGCCTGGTTTAATCACATCTTGAATGTCTTCCAGCAAATCAAAATCTGGTAGCATTAGTGACCTATGTACAGTAATGTTTTGGTATTGATTTTCACTGGCAAGGTCATTCTTAGTACCATCAGTACCAAACAAAACCACAGCAACCTCATCTTTACTCTCAGCAAAAACCTGGAAATAGAGAAAAATACAAGACAGGTGTAAAATCACAGGTAGATTCATACCCACCACGTTAGGCAGAGTCCACCAAGGTCAACTAATTTTGCAGCATCAGGTATGGTAGATTTACTTGTTCAGTGCTACCCTACCAAAAAGTAATTTGGCAAACTTCACCAATTTAGATATAGTTACATTAACAGACAGATGGGAGGATATCTGGGATAAAACAAAACCAGCTGACCCAGTCCACAAAATGAGTCTTCTGTGTGGTAAATCTTAAGAATGCTGAAACAGCTTAGATTAAGTGAGGAGTATTTGTTTTTCCTAAAAGTCTCCAATGCCCTTATTTATTTCAGCTGCTAGTAAATGAGAAAAACACTTCGTAGATGTTTGCTTCCTCTCCCTTTTTAACAGTTTACCATATGTAAAGTCACACATACCTGTCGCTGCACAAACTTTGTCATAATCTTCTTAGCTTGTTCAAGTGAAGATTCCTCACCAGGAGCAGAATTGCTCATTGTGCAGCCTACATCCAGGCACAGCACTATAGCCACCTAGAAAGTAAAGACAATACTGACCAAGATTGAAAAAGGCCTGTCACCTTGTTTTAAAATACAAAATACATCCAGTTCTCTAAAAAGTGAAGCTGCCAGAAGGACACGGGCAATAAATCAGAAGACTGTCAAGTGACATGAGATGCAAAGTCTGCTTTTGCAAAGCAAAGGGGATGAACAGGAAGAGAAGATGCTAGTCTAAGCTCTTCAGCTGTGCAAATAATTCCAAGTACCTTTTTAAATATCAGCCAAAAGAATCTGACTCTTTTTTGTCACCCTAATAGATAATTCTTAATATCCATTTTAAAATAACTTGCCCAAATTAGCAGTCTAATGCTCTGTATTATCATCTCTCCATTTTCTTGTCCTCCTCCTTTTCCCCAAACATATTATGCACCTTGCATATCACTTCAATAAGAACTGATTTAACTCTCAGCATCCTCTCAAGACAAGAAGAATAAAGAAAGCTGAGCAACAAAGCTCCACAAGACATCCAGCAAGTTATACCCAGTTTCAGCACTCTATTCCTCACGGCTTTCACTGTTGGCTTGCCTGAGACTCAGGAATTAATGTCCCTGAGTCAGCTACATCTGCAGAAGCTTAGAGTGGAATAGAAGCAGTAACTAAGGCTGTACTAGATTCTCACAAAAGCCTTGTTACTGCTCACCTGCCTGCCTGAGGAATTACTCTACCAGAATCAGCAACTGCAGACCTTTGGCTTATTGCTGTCTTGCCTCAAGACACACAATGGTTGACAGCTGAATTAATCCTGCTGTCCAAAACAGGCAAAATGCTTTTCACAGCTGGCAAGATGACAGCAAAGAAACCAAGTAAGTACATGAGTGAAGATCTGCTGTTTTGGTTAAGAAAAAAAAATGATCATGTCAAGTCCTAACAGGCTCTTTGGGTAGCCTGCAAACTGAAGCCTGGTGCCTATTCAGGTATGCTGAACTCTCCTTCAGGAAGAGGGAAGATATCTTTTAGTAAAATAGAATCATAGAACTGCTTTGGTTGAAAAAGACTACTGAGATCACTGACTCCAGTGATGTGGGTTTGGGAGTTACCCGGCCCCCCGCACTTTGTAAAATGACCCAGGCTAAAACTCAGTCGGCTGGAAGTTTTAGATGAAGCTATATTTACAGCTCAGCACAATATACAAGCAAATATATACACTATATACAGGAATATTTACAGAAATATACAAGGTAAAGGTAATACAGAAACACAACACCCCTCCCAGAAATCAGAGACCCCAGGAGGGGCTCCCAACCACCCTTCCACCTTCTCCCCACCCCTATACCTTACCCCAAGGTTTTGAGGATCGGCCAGAGGAGGAGTTAGAAGAAAAGTGATTAGTGAAATTAATTTGTCGGAGAGAAGAAGCCAGAAGTTGCTAGATAGCCCCAGACACTGTATCCCAGAGAGTGCCCCAAGCCCGACTGTCTTATCTTTTGTTTTGGGTTCTTTCTTAAACATCACAGCGAGCCTATGAGTGAAGTAGACATCACCATTGTTTCCTTTTCACAGCCTATAATATAATTTTCTCTATTAAAATATTCCAATTAGCCTTAAACCAGCACACTCCAACCATAAACCTAACACTGGCATAGCCATTAAATCACAGCTCAAAATGCCATGTCCACACTTTTCTTGAACACCAGCAGAGGCAGTGACTTCATCACCTCCCTCAGCAATCTATTCCAGTGCCTGACGACCCTCTCCATAAAGATTTTTTTCCTAATATTCAGTGTAAACCTCACTGGCAAAATTTCAGACTGTTTCCTCTCCTCCTATCACTTGATATCAGAGAAAAGAGACCTACCACCACCTCACTACAACCTCCTTTCAGGTAGTTGTAGAGAGCAGTGAGGTCTCCCCTCAGCCTCCTCTTCTCCAGACTAGACAATCCTAGTTCCCTCAGCTGTTCCTCATACAATTTGTTCTCTAGACCCTTCACCAGCATTACTGCCTTTCCCTAGACATGCTCCAGCAACAAAATGTCCTTCATGTAGTGAGGGGCACAAAACTTAACACAGTGTTCAAGGTGCAGCTTCACCAATGTCAAGTACAGGGACACAATCACTGCACTACTCCTGCTGGCCACACTATTCCTGATAGTAGCCAGGATGCTGGCCAAAGTCTGCCCACCAGAAGTCCCAGGAAGGGACGACGACTCCTCTCAGCGTCTCTCCGCCTGTTATTAAGCTCTGTGCATCTCACCTCCGAGCATTCGGCACCGACATTTTCAGGTGCAGTACACCAAGTGACACTTTCTAAGATACCCGGCACGTGTAATTTTAGGTCAACACCATCACATCTGAGCTTACATCAATCTGCTTTGCCCAAGTACCCTTAAGAATGCAGATGGAATAACCCTGCCTTTATTTCTAACCTCTCTTTATTTACTTAAAATAAAACCTAAGTGGGATGGTGCTACAGCAGCACTTTAGCCAGTGGCACAGGTAAAGCCTGTGCTCAGCAGATACTGAACTGGCCTCTACCAGAACAAACCTTAACACAGCTTTCACCAACAGGATTCCTTACACACACCAGACAGACAAACTGTATTTTAAGACGGCAAAAACATTTCTACTAATACTTTATCAAGGACAATGGCAATTGCTACTGAGGTATCTGCACCATGAGGTATCGGCCCCCGAGGGAGCAATACTTAAGTCCCTTTGAACTAGCAACGGTTCGAAGGTCGTCACCGGGAAAAGTGACTTGGAGCAGCCGTGGCTGTCGTGCCGGTTGCTACTCACACCGAAGTCAGCCTTCATAAGGCGGCCTGGGCCGGTTCCGCCCTACGCTGACTGTGGTACAGCCCAGTCGCCACAGGGCAGCAAATACAATGCCCTCAGACGAGCTGAGCGAACAGGCCACCTTTGGCTCGCAGACGGCGCTGCCGGAACAACCCCGAGGCACCGCCAGAAGCTCCCCACAGCCAGCATAGGGTCGCGCAAACACACGCGGACACAAGCGCCCGCTCGGGGCCAAAGCTCACACAGTGCTCGCGTTACAAACGGGCAGCTGCGATTCCGGCCTGCAGAGTCCTGATTCATGGTCATGGACTCCCTACTCAAGCGCTCTGCTGCAGCCGGCCCCAAGCAGGCAGCATACACTCAGTGGAGACCCATTCCTGAGGCACCTTCCCGCGGATGAAGTGAGAGGGGTGCCTAAAGGTTGCCAGGATAGCGGAGCCCCCCTTTTCCACTTACCTTGCGCGCCATCTCGCTGGTTCCTGGACGCGGTGCGTCGGCGTTCCCGCTTCATTCACCGCCGGGAACCAGCGGCTGCGCCTCGCGTTCCGCGGAAGGGGCAGCGCCGCCCAGCGGCGGGCAGAGGCGCGGGCAGGACCGAAACAAAGAACAAGGACAGAGGCGATGGGAGGGGTCTGTTCTGGTACTGCTGTGTCCCCGGGCTCCGGCATTGCGGAGGGCACATTCCCTCAGGCCCCCTCCGCGGCGGTGGGGTGAGGTGACATGGTCTCAGCCGTGGCCTGGAGTTGGACCGAAACTGGTGCGGGGAAATGCGCAGAGAGTGTCTGGGCCAGGTATGGGTGAGACGGAAGGGAAGTGTGAGGTACCGCCCTCATCTTTCACTCACTCACACACACCCCAGCCCCCTTCAAAGTGTCACATCTGTTAGGCGATTTTGGCAATAGAATGAGCAGTGTATAGCCTAGGACAAACCTAATTTGAGTGGACTGAGGATGCCTGAGGTCAGGCAGTGGCAAGTCTCCGGGACCAACAAGCCCTCCTGTCCTCTCTTGCCTCAGAGCACTAACTCACTCATCGCATCTGTAACCCACCCCACAAGTCTTGACCACTTAGGGCTCTCTAGCCTTCACCTTACAGCGGCTGGAAGACCCGCAGGAGACAGTCTGTTGAGGGAGTAGGCACTCGTTCCCCTCTGCCACCAGGACAGGGCTTTGGGCTGGATGGAAGCATCTGGTAAGTCGCATTCTGCCCACGGATCAGCAGTGGGACAGGATTATTTAATTAAACATTATGCAACATTAGTGTTCTGACAGGTTTAACAACAGTGAGAAATTCTGAATCTAATTATATCCAAGCTGTTGGACAAAAGCGAAACTTGCTCTTTTAAAAAAGTCTAAGTGTAATATGTTGTGTATAACCTGGCATGAGCAGAGAGATGTATCTCTTAAATATTTCATCACATGTACTGAGTACTTCATGTCCTGCATTATCTTTATGGTATCTTTTGAGAAGGTTCTTTCTATTCTTGATATATCTAAACCCCCCCATTATTATTTATAATTACTCTCAGAGTGCAAAGTGGTGATATTAGTACAGCTACAAAAGAGTAAATCTCGCATGAAGACTCCAAAAATCTTTCGCTAGAAGACTGACCCTGCAAACACAAATGTTTCCTTCCTATATTGAGTGATGTTTGAAGGTAAAAATCCCTTCTCTCCTTACTACAGCGCCATGCTTTGGGAATATTGGTAATTGAGGAATTCTGTCTTCAAAGCACTGTGCATGTCAAAGGAACAGAGTAACTTGGTAATATAACAAATATTTTATGGGAAACATGAAACATATAGATTTAAAAGAAAAAAAAAAAAAAAAAAAAAAGGTCAACAACTCCAAGAGAAATCTGCGCATTGTCTTCCCAAACACCTCTAAGGAGATTTCAGACTAATCAGACAAGGCAATCAGATCTGCTTGGTATTATTATTCCTGGTGTTATCTTAGTCCCTAGCAGTATTTGGCACAGAACAAAAAAAACCCTCCTGTGACTGATTTCCAACATAGCTTGGGGAATAGGCATATGACAAGGGATGTGTGCACATGCACACACACAAATGGGAAGAGCAGAGAAACAAGAATTGATCAACTTCGTCAGCAAAGGCTTTTAACACACCAGCAGAAAGGCATTTTGCCAGGCATCATAATCAATGAACTTTTTTTGCTTATTTTATGATAGGGTTGGGAAGTACAGCCCCCATCCCTGACTGCTGACATGGAATATTGACAAAAAAACTTTCACAGTCCTCTCTGAATTCTAGATTTGACATAAAAGCTGAATCCCAGGCTTTTGTCAAAACTCTCATAGCTAAATCAGTAATTGTAAACACCAATGAGAGAAAAATAATTTTGGTATTAACTAGGAACCTCTTCTTTGCGGGAAGTTTGGTGTGCCCAACCCAGGTTGTAGACAGTAGAATTAAGGACACCTGTAACCATGAAACTCCGTCCATGATCTTCCTATACATTAACTCTCAGTCTAGTATAAATGGGGTTTTATAATATTCTTGACAAAATTTATAAACAACAAACCCCAATATTCCTCTCTTGCACCTTTGTGCTGGCAAATTTCCTCAAAAAGCTATTTCTACCATTCAAAGGAAAACTGGGTTGTTGTTTCTGAAACAAACTCATCCCCACTTTCTTTTCCTTTGCAAGTCTGCACAAAGGTCCCTTATAGGTAGTCATCATATCTGACTAGTCAAGTCCATCTGGGGGCACTGGGGTTTTGTTAGCCTGGATTAAGACTTGAATATCTGTTTGTAAACACTTGCCAGAGGATGCTTGTGATTAATTAGCCATTTCCATTTTACAGAATGTCAGTCTCTGGGTATAAATAATAAATATTTGACATCTTGGAGGACTTGGTATCCAGGGTGATCAGCTGTAATCTCATTCGCAACAAAGTGAGTCAGACTTCAGTCCCAATACGGTTCTCACTCATTGCTCTGCTTACTCCTTTTTTGGTTACTTTTCTTCCCCTCAAAGAAACCAAGCCTGGATTAAATAAGCATGCTCTTGGGAAATGTACCATTGAGGGGCCTGTCTTGTGTTTGACTTCCCTCAATGCCTTTACAAGGCAGCAAGGAAAATGGCTTCCCTGTTCTGTTACAAGAAGAAATATATTATCCAGAGAGTTGCAGCTAGAACCCAGCTGCTGCTGAGTAAATATGAATGTCTTCAATGTAAAAGTAGAAAAAGGACTTGGCCTTTCTTTCTTGAAGCAGTTGCCCATGGACACTGGATAAATGCTTAGTGGAAAGAAGAAAACTGTAGCCATCTGGGGTCTAGCCCAATAGTTTTATTAGATCCATGAAGCAAAACTCCCCACAAAAGAAGTAACTTTGCATTCAGTGCCTGTTCTTTGCCTAGATTCATCCTTACAGATGGGCAGTAACTGCAAACTGAGGAATTATGAACTGAATTTCCTACAGAGATAAACAAAGGAGGACAAGGACACTGTGACACCAATCAGCTTTGTATTTCTACCAGCACAAGCTTGGCAGTAAGCTGAAAGATGAATTATACAGGAAATTGGCACCCAAAGCAAATCAGAGCTTAGAAACACATCTGTTAGTACCTTCCTGCATTGGGCTTCATGAGGTGTGCACAGTTGTCTTCTCCCAAGAGGTCTTTCCAAACACCTGCTTGCAAGTGCATGCCAAAACCGCAGTGCAGACCAACACCAGTTTTTAGTGTGTCTGCTTTGTGATTCCTGATGGTTCTTCACAAGAGATGCAAGTCAAATACACCATCTTTGCTCAGTTGCTTCTGTGGAATACACCTGCAGGGAAAAGATATCAAACATTGGTTTTGCTCTTTAGAGCAACACTGGTCTGCGACTCTGAGGATCAGCTCTAAGTCCACAGGGTTTGTTCATGAGTCATAGATGGCCAAGGACACTTGGCACATTACAAAACCATGCCTTTGGTAAACTGAAAAATAATTTAGAAAAAATCCTTCTGGGGATTTAACAGTTCCCATCTGTTGGTCTACCTGCTCTGTGCATTTTCAGTTTAGTTTGTGCAATGAAGGAAAATGAGTCTGCTAGGAAACATAAGGAAATGGCTGTGCTAGAAAAATTAGAAAGCTACATAGGAGGGATTATAACACATCATCCAGTATAATGTATCTTCCTTACCATAGTAAGGAGATGTAATGAGTTGAAAGATTATATTAAAAGTAATCTCCTCCATATTTTCAAGAAAAATAATTAGTGGTCTTGAGATTGCTTTAGCCAATTTTATATTTTCCTTGGAGAAAGCCACCTGTCTTGGCTGATGTGAAAACATCTGCACTGTATAAGCACACTGATCTTTCCTGGTTTGTCTCAAACCACTTTTTGCTGCTGATGTTAATTGTGTTGCTGCCTGATGGCAGGTGACCTTTGTAAACGGACAGTGTTCCACAGCTGTCAATTATTTAATTAACTCAGAAGGCAGAAGTAAATGCTGTGGGTCCAAAGGTTTCAACTGGGCTGAAACCCATGTAGCTGTCAGGAAGAGTCTATATAATGTCACTTTATTTCATTTCTTTAATGTGTCTTTCTTTAAGAAGTGAAGACAACGTTAAAGTTGGAAAAGGAGAGTTCCCAAATGTGAGGAAATTCTCATGCAGCCTTAATGAAGTACTTAGTGTCTGTGTCTTACAATACAGGTTCCACTACAGGAGTGAGTGCTTTTTTTTGTCCTGCAGTGCCATAGTCTCTTCCAATACATACTGGGATAAATTAAGGGCTATGCACTAAAGGACTGATAAGGCTCTTGCCTCATTTGTTACAAAAATTGGGAGACACAGAGTGAAGGAGGAAATTCTTATAATTATGTTAACTGAATGACATTTTAAGAATTAAATTCTCTGGGTTTATTCATCAGGTTGCCTGTGTTCTGACTTACAAATCTTGTGAACTCAAGTCTCTCACCAGCAGGCACTGGTTATATAAGTCACATTTTTCTTAGTGCTCATTTCGAGACACAGTCTGATCTGTGTAAGTGTTGAGCTCTCAGAGGTGATCATGAAATGAGCTTCACTTTCAACACAGAAAATGCCTTATTATGGTAAATGTTCTTTAAAAATCACCTGCAAGGCATCTCAGAAAGGCTGTGAGACTTAATGTGCATTTGCTGCTTTTTTAATCCTTATGCCTTTATTGCCACAGGTAAGTTTATCAGCATTTATGTCACATGCTATTGCAAAACTAGAAGTATGTGAAGTACTTAACATATTACAGTGATGTGTTATTGAGTGATTGCTCTGCACAATCTGTGCAAAGTGATCTTAGCCACACTTGAAACTATGGGCAAAACAAAATGCTAGATCGGCTTCTCATTAAATGCTTTCACATGCCTCACTGTATAAACCTGGCGTACAAGAAAAAAAAAAAAAAAGAGCATGAGGTCCTGTGATTGAAGATTGCTTCGTGTTGCTTACCAATAGAGAGAACAGGGAAGGAGGGATTTATATTAACATATTAAAAATTGGCATGATGTAATTTCTTAGTATTTTCCATTGCACTTCCACGGTGTGTAGACTTCTTTGGATGCGTTTCTAGACCACCAAAAAAATAGCGCAGTGGGCTTCCCCCCCCC